>VWZE01004433.1:226430-266644 GCA_013396675.1 Eubucco bourcierii
TGATCATCTTTGTGGCCCTCCTCTGGACCCGCTCCAACACTTCCATGTCCTCCCTGTGCTGAGGGTTCCAGAACTGCACACAGTACTCCAGGTGGGGTCTGACGAGAGCAGAGTAAAGTGGCAGAATCCCCTCCCTTGCCCTGCTGGCCACGCTTCTCTTGATGCAGCCTAGGACTTGGTTGCTGTCTGGGCTGCATGTACACACTGCAGGCTCATGTTGAACTTTTCATCAACCCAGACCCCAAGGTCCTTTTCCTCAGGGCTGTTCTCCAGCCATTCACCACCAAACTTGATCATACAGTTTATTAATAATAGTCCCTGGTGCATGCTGTCCCCTGGAGAGTGCTTGGCATTACTTTGGTAGCAATTACACAGTTTGGATGGACATTAGGCAGTTCTTGAGCCTGGTCTTTGGTCTAATGTGGTTCAACAGGATATTTGTAGACACACAAAAAAACCACAAACAAACAAACAAACAAAAAAAAAAACCACCAAAAAACAAAAAAAACCCCAACCTACTAGCAATTCATACAACAAATTAGCAGGAAAAAAGAAAGACCAAAATGAGAACAGAGACATTGGCATTGTTATCAAGGCTTACAGGGAGGTGGTACTCACAAACCACATCTCAGGACAACACTTTGCACATAGCCTGTGATATGTCCAAGAGTAACCTTTCTAGTAGTGTGGATTTCCCTTCAGTGGCTTAGTCCACACCTAGTTGAGCTCAATATGAAGCACAAGTTGAGTGTGGCATCTCAAATGAGTCTCCAACATAATGTTGGCCCATCTGGGCTGTAATTCTGCATCCATTTTCTATTTGATGGAGGCTTGTAGCTCAGAGACCAACACCAGTGCACACACAGAAGAGACAGACAGACCTTGTGGCACTTTTTTTCTTGTTCAAGCTTCATTGACTTAGAATAGTTGGAAAGGATCTTGGCTCCTCTTTTGCCCCACTTCCCTGTAGTAAAGAGGAAACACACCACTGACTTTCCTGAGCATTTGTTTGGCATGTGGTGTGAGAGAAGTGATCTTCACTGTCACAATGATTGGATGACAAACAGCCTTCAATCCTGTGTTGATTATGTCCCTTGGAGCACTGAGTCTCCTGCAGACTCTGAGAGCCTATATGCATGAATGCCAACCTGTAACTCAGCAGAGACTTTGAAACCATCTTTTCTGTGAGACAAAGCCTCATAATTTCTGGCCATTCAAAAGCATTCAGAACATCTGAAATTGTGTCCTCTGGGTTAGATTCCAATGTCAAGTCTTTTGTATTTCAGACTTTCCTGCATGATTATTAGAGCAAGTGCATAGAGTAGCTACATAGGTAATCAAAGGACCTTCTACCACCATGACATTTTGCTGAACCCCAGGATACATTCTAATCTTCTCCCCTTCTTGCACTAGTTAGAGCCCAGTAAACTAAACAGAAACAGGACACAGATCCTAAACCTGCCCTATATGTGTTGCAGTTGAATTTTTAGAACACATCCAAATGTGTTTTGAGCCCTGCTCAGGCGCCACTCTCCCATTGCAAGCCTGATCAAATCTTGGAGTACAGCCTGTCCAGAGACTGTTCCCAGCAGAGACATGGGTCAAATTCTTCTGACAGAGAGAGGGGTGAAATCCCCAGCTGTGTAGTTGTCCTGTGTTAATTGTAAACCAAGCAGCAGCACATGGGTTGAGCTGTGTGGAGATGTCTGTCTGGGGGCTCCTCTCTCTGCCATAACTTCACACTGCAACAATCAGCTGCTTTTACAGCTCCATAGATCATGGGATAAAAAACACATTTAATTCTATGGTAAGGTCACTTTTTAGTTAAAAGGGACAGAATGGATTTAATTTATAAGCCTCTCCAACTTTATGGCTTGTATTTAGAGTTATATGTATTATGCAGTGCCAAACACGTATTATAAAAATTGATTCCCCTTTTCTCCTTCCTGGATTTGCTGTGTCAGGAGGATTCTGATTACCCTCCTGTTTGCTTCAAGCCAACAGATAGAATGAGGTAGATCTAAACATCAGGGTTGACATCTGTGACTGCAAAGTGCAAGTTTATAGGCAATGAAACTGGTCCAGATCTATTCCTGGATGGATTGGAATGAATATGATTTCTACCAACCTACCACAATACAGGATAGGAAGACAGAGCTGTGGTCTGCAGGTGAAAGTGCAAGTCAATGTGATGGGCAAGGTGCAAGGGGTTAACAGGTGAGCTGATGTTATTGTCTTTGTGTGGATCCTTTCGTGGTAATGTGACATAGACACAGCCTTTCAATTCAACAGCAAATTTCAGGCAAGAGAAATAAAGTCCAGAGAAGGTCAGGGAGAAGAATAGTTCTTTTGTTGTTGTTGTTGTTTTGTTTGTTTTATTTCTTCCTAGAAAACTTTTAAAACCTTTCCAAAGTTCTTGACAGAAGTAAAATGAGGGTTGGAGAGACACCACTGAAGGAACAAGAAAGGCTGATAGTAAGAGGAAGCTGACCAAATTTATCACTCCACCGTTGCTCCTAGCACCTCAGTGTCTGATGCTCTAGCCACACCTTGGCCTTATTTGATTTAAGGGTTCTTTTTAATGGAACAATGGGCATCAGAGAGTGGGAGAGAAGGAAATCAGCACTTGCAAGGCTAGAAAGAATCATTATAATCTTGTGGTTGAGCTCCTGTGGACAGGGATGGTAGGTTCATCCCACAATGGCTGACTTGTGGTGAACCTGTTAGATGCCATGCCTTGATTTAGAGTCTTTCAAGTGCTGGTGAATGCAGCATGTTATGGTGTTGTGAGGGAGACTTCAGATAGGGCTCTGAAAGGAATAGAGGGAACCTGGCTCTTCTTTGATGCGTCTCTATGCCATAGTTCACTCATCAGGAGGACAGCAAAGAATAATGCTTGGACTCAAGGACCTTAAAGGTCTTTTCCAACTGAAATGATTCTATGGTTCTTTGAAGGAGACATCAGCCTCCTCTACCATAGAATTGAGGTTGGAAAAGCCCTTTGAGAACATGACATCCAACCACTTGCAACCACACCACTGCTGCTGAGCCACTACTATTAAATCGTCTCCCTCAGCATCATGTCCATGCATCTTTTAAATACCTCCAGGAATGATGACTCCACCACCGCCCTGGGCAGTGTGTTCCAATGCCTGGTAACCTTTTCTATGTAGAAATTTTTCCTGATATCTAACCTGAACCTCCTGTGGCACAACTTGAGGCTGTTTTCTCTTGTCCTGTTGCTTACTGCATGTGAGAAGAGACCAATACCCACTTTGCTACCTCCTTTCATGGATTTGTAGCGAGCAATGAGGTCTTCCCTCAACTGCTTCTTCTCCAGAGTAAACAATCCCAGTTGCCTCAACCGTTTCTCACCAGACACTCTCTTCACTATCTTCACTCTTGCTCTTCTCTGGACAGACTCCAGTACCTCAATATCTTTCTTGTAGTGAGGGGCCCAAAACTGAACTCTGTACTCGAGGTGCAGCCTCACCATTGCAGTTACATCCCTAGTCCTGCTGGCCATCCACTTGCAACTGTCTTTCCCAAGCAACTGCTTTCAACATCTGTGATTAAGCTGCGCTCATAAAATTCAGAGTAAACACTCAGGACAAGCTGTTAGCTGCCCTTTAAAGTTGAGAAGGGAAGGAATGAACCGCATTTCCCTATATAAAGTCATGGCCATGCTTGACTGAGTGACTGCAGTAAAACCAGAGCTATAAATAAAACACACGTGCCTGTGTCCACCTCGGTAATCTCCTGAGAATTTGCCTCAGGACTTCAGTGAAATATCCATATTTTCAGCCTATATGTATATTAATTAGGGGGTTTGTTGTTGAATTTTTTTGTTTGTTTGTTTGGGATTTTTTTTGTTGGTGTTGTTTTCTGTTTTATATTTGGTTTGGTTTGGTTGGTTTTAGTGCAATGAGAACAAAGTACTACAGGACACTCAGCCTAAAATACCAACATGATCAAAGTGTAAAAGGACACTCAGACCAAAATAGCAGGTGGTGATGAGGAACAAGCAAGGTGCCAGGCAGGAGTGAGGAGGGTCTGCACATTCCTTGAAGGGGGGTCCATTGTAGCAGTGGTGGCTGTTTCTCCCATGGGCTGGATGTATCCTTCTACAAAAGCTGTGTCCAGGATGGATTTAACTGTGAATTACACAATCCTGAGTGTTGCATGGACCTGTATCATAGAATCATAGAACTGTTTTGGTTGGAAAAGACTTCTAAGGTCAACCTAAGACCACCGTGGTCATTAAACTAAACCCCAAAGTGCTAGGGCTGCATGTTTCTTGAATACCTCCAGGGATGGTGACTCCAGCACCTGCTGTGGAATGAGAATGGAAAGATCCGTAGCCTGCGCTGTTTATAGTTGCTTACCCAGTTATGAAACATGAACAACATAAAAAATCATTGAGAAATGTGAAACTGGAACACTTCAATTCTTGAGTTGCTTAGAAATATTTTTTTTTTTGGTCTGGAATTTGTGGATATCCTCTCCAGCTTGTTTCAGTAGTGACAGCTGAGATTAATTTTTTTTTTTTTAATACTATTTGTACTTATTTTTAAGTTAACCATCTTTCATAATGGCATAACTTGAAGAATTCCAATTTCACACAAGTATCCCAGGTACTACAAGAACCATCACAAATGTGCCACAATCTGAGGACTGAGGGATGTCCAAAACTGCCAGATTACCAAACAGTAATGTGAACAGAATGCTGTCTCCATGGGGAGTGAAGTATTTGCCTCTGCATCCTTTCTTTTGGTCTCCAAGGAGCTCTGTCTCTCTAACAGCAGCATCTTAGAAACTGAAAGGAGCAGTTGATGGGGAGTGAAGGTCTCTCTGGCACTACAGCCACATTTATCAGCATCCTGGATGGAAAGGACACGTCCTTTAAGTTCATCGTGCATGCAGAGATTGAAAATCTTCGTTTTAAAAGCCTAGACTTAAATTTGCCTGAAATTAGATAACTGAAAAGGCACCAACAGGAACTTTGAACTTGAAGGTGAGATTTAAACATGGGATAGAGGCTGAGTGTTATACCTATGTGGAGAAAAATCAAAGAACCCTGCCTGCCTTTCGCAAATAAATAGGAACTCATGCTGCAGAGGGCAAAGACTGCAGGAGGTGTGTGAAAATGTGATTGAAGGGAAGAGGCATCATGGAGTAATATAGATGGGAGAGGGTGAAGAGGCACTGATTTCAGAGTGACTATTCCTTTGCATTCAGATTTACTCCTGTGCAGAGATTCCTGCCATATTAAAAGGGGACAGGAGATGACTCAGAATGGGTCTCTCATCTCTCCCAGCCACCTTCACCTTGACTTTGGAAGGAAAACAAAGCAGGAGGGGAGTGCATGAAGAATGACTTTCTGCTCCCAAAATCGTGGTGACCAAGAACTCTCAGAGGTTTTCCAGGGGTCTGAGGCTCACATAGGAAGACAAGGACTCTGAAGTGAGCTCAGCAGAGATAGAGTAAGGCTACTGAATTTGGACCTGTTGGCTTGAATGTGGCCTGATTTGCTAACATCAAGCTGTGTCATACCAGGATGAGATTTCTTCCTGAAATTTGCCTTGGGCCCCTAAATTATCTCTATGGCTGAGGATAGGACATTAGAGATGGAGGACTTAAAAATAAAAATGAGTACACAAGTGGAAGGAGTCTCTCCTGCCTACAGAAAGTAGTTCTCAGGCCTGTAGGTTGTCATGTAAGTCCTTGAGCTATCTGGGACTTCATTGTAAAGTTAGAATAGAAAACTTTCACCTTGTTGCTGATGACTCACCAAACACCTGAGAGAAAACAGCAAGGAGGCATCTCATGGGCTACAGAAATATCTTGATGCAAAGGCTCCCCACCGTGTTCAGCTCTATAGACAGAGGCTACAGAGGTGGTGAAGATGTTTCCATCTCTCTGCCTTAAATATAGGAGAAAAGAACTAGAAGGCTACTTCTCAAAACCAACCACCTGCATAGGGAACTCCAGCCCAATGACAGCATGGAGATTGTCTTGTTACTCATTTACTGTCCAGGACAATAATTTTTCTGGCAACTACAAATGTCAACCCAATGATTTTTTGTGGGTTTTGTGGTTTTTTTTTTGTTTTGTTTGTTTGATTGATTTGTTTCTTGGGGTTTTTTTGTTTGTGGGTTTTGTTTGTTTGTGGGTTTTTTGGGGTTTGTTTGGTTTTGTTTGTTGTTGTTGTTGTTCCTCCAAATGAAAAACCTTTAATTTTGCGTAATCACCATTCTGTAGTCTTAAGAGTCTGTCTTCCTCTGGTGTTGACTTCCCATCATCTAAGTACAATATTTCAAGTTTCTTTTCATGTTCCTTCTGTAGGGCCAAATTCCTAGAATCTCCTGATAAGTCATGTTCTCCCAGTCATCTTTCTCTGCAACCCTTTGTCACAGGGAATTCATCTTTCTTAGAATCTGAGCACAAAAAACCCAGATGTAATAGTTAGGCATGGCTGAAGATAATGTCTTCCTTATATTTGGAGATCTGGAAATATCTCCTAGATTGACATGTTGTCCCCTTCACAGCCACGTTGTTTATTTGTAGCCAACCTTCTGTTATTTTCTGTTCCACTTCACTCTTTTCATAGAATTATATAACGGCTTGGTTTGGAAAGGACATCTAAACGTTATCTGGTCTAACCTCCCTATAATGAGGTAGGCTCAGAGCCCTGTCCAACCTGACCTGGAATGGTTCCAACAGTGAAACATCTACCACCTCTCTGCACAACCTGGGTCAGTGTTTCATCATCATTACTGTAACAAAATATCTTCATAATACCTAGTCTGTCTCCTCTCTTTTAATTTAAAGCCATCACATATTGTCCAGTTGCAAGAGGATTGTGCCCATATTTCTTACAAGCCCCATTTCTATGTTGAAAGGTCACAATAAGGTGTCCCTGGAGCCTTCTCTTCTCCAGGCTGGACAACCCCAACTTCTATTAGCTGGGAAATGTTCCCATTATCTGACAGTATCACTCCTAGTTTACACCTGGGGAAACTGAGGCAGAGGCAAAAACGTGGCTTGGACTTCATGAAGGAACAAATTCTTTACCATGAAGGCAGTAGAACACTGGAACAGGTTACTCAGAGAAGTAGTTGATGCCCCATATCTCAATATGTATATTCATATATATGAATATACTCAAGGTGAGGCTTGACAGGGCTCTGGGCAGCCTGACCTAGTTGAGAATATCCCTGCTGACTGCAGAGTGAGTTGGACTAGATGGCATTTGGAAATCCCTTCAAACTCAGATAATTTTATGATTCTACAAATCCTCACCAAAACCTTGCTAAGGAGAGAAGATCCTTCAATGTCAAGCTGCCCTGAGCATCAAGAATATGTCCTGTCCTGACTTCCCTCCAATGAAGTCTAGGTTCAAATGCCTCCCTGTGGGCAGAGGCTGCCTCTACCAGGCAGGCATTATGATAAGGAGACTGGTTGTTTTTTCCCTCTTCTCAGCCTACATCCCCCCCTCCCTTCTTTGCCGGGCTGCGGATGAATGGGAAGAGAGAAGCTCTGAGTGGACTCTGTTCTCTAACGCCAGTCGCTGCTGAATTTCAAATAACTCCCCAAACAAAACCCAAACAAGCAGGCCCTTGTGCTCCTCTATCTCCTCTCTCTTTGGCCTTAGTCACCAGGCTTGGCAGCTCTGCTGCTCTTCTGTGGCTCGTCACATGCTAGGCAGGGAGGATGGGCTGCTTTTCATTCTTTTTTTCCTTGGAGGTCCGAAACAACAGAGCCCTTTGCTTTGTTTGCTTTGCTGGGGCAGGGGTGAGGATGGGTTAAAGAAAGAGGGAGGATGGTGTAACCCTCCCTTGGTAGGGTTTTTGGTGAGCAGCAAGGTGAAGGTTGATAGTTTCAGAAGAACATCTATTGTCACTCAGCCTTGTACCTCTAACTCCTTTGTGTTGGTGGTGCAAATTGGTCTTCTCCCAGAGGGTGATGGGAAGGTGCTGGCTGCTCAGAGGTGGAGAAAGTGAAGAATGTGTTGTTCAGTGTCCAAGGAGGGTGGCTTCACTGGATCCTGAGGGGTTCACCAGTTGACTGGGATGTCCTGGCTGCAGAAAATGATCTATGCAACCAGATCAGCTTTTGCCCCAAATGCAGCTAGAGGTAAAAGGGTACAGTAGGATGAACCCAGCCAGGAGACACAACTCCCAGAACTCTGGCTAGAGAGCTCATCTTGAGATGTCTGGGAGTCACACCGTTCTCCTGACACTGTTGTACACAGTGGACTGGGGAGGACAAAAGAGGGGACAAGAAAAGAAGAACTCCCCTGATCACCTCTGTCCTGCTGCTCTCCAAAGGGGTGGTGGCATAGTAGTCCTGGAAAGAAGGCCAGACCAGTTCATGTGATATGAGCAAAAAGCTTTTTATAGGGATCTTGAGATTCTTAAATTTGCTCCATTCATGATCCAAGACAGGATGTGAACTCCTTCAACCTACAGGTAGAAGGTTCTTTCTGGACAGCATGGTGGGGTCAAAGCTATTATAGACTAGGGCAGATCCTTATGACCTATTACTTTCCAGCAAGCTGAGCTTGATTTATTGGGACAGTACAGTCTGTTTTCTACAAAGAAAAAGATTCAAAAAAAAAAAAAAAGTGGTTTATGACCATTTCTTTGTCTTGTGTCTTAGACCAGAAAAACTCTCTGTGTAGAGCTCACTCAAGATGCACTGTGAGTCTTCAACAGCATATTGAGGCGTTGTTCACTCTTCTGTGTTCAGGCACAGGTCTCCATTCAGCCCAGC
Source organism: Eubucco bourcierii (assembly GCA_013396675.1). Taxonomy (NCBI): domain Eukaryota; kingdom Metazoa; phylum Chordata; class Aves; order Piciformes; family Ramphastidae; genus Eubucco; species Eubucco bourcierii. The sequence goes on from VWZE01004433.1 coordinate 235,206, forward strand.
TTTAGCTGGATGAGAGGGGTTTGCCTGTCCAGGCAGCCTGTTTTGCATGTGCTGACTTTAAACATCAGGACATGACCCCGTGCTTGTGATAAGGGATATTAACTCCTGACTTAACTAGGGCAAAGGAGACACCAAGTTGAAGAAAAGCCTGTACCACTGGTCTGAGCAAAAGCCAGCCAGCTTCTGCTCCAGGTCTATTGACCTAAAAGAGGAAATTGTTAATAACCATGGGCTGTCTGTGTGGAAGGCATACAGCTGGTGCCTTTGAAACCCATGGAAAGGAAGCTGTCCTGGTTTGAGCTTGACCAGAAATTACTCAGTTCAGGAATTTGATTCCTCAGCTCAGCCTCTGCTCAGTGAGGGCAATTTCTGAAGTTCAGGGTAGGTTTACACAGGCAGTGGCTGCTTATAACAGTGAGAACATCGATGAGGAGAGTCCCTGCCAAGGGCTGGGCTGCAGAAAGTCTCTGGCTTAGGTTTGATCCTGTGCAGACCAAGGGCTCTGTCATACCTGCAGGGGGGAGTGGGCAGAACAGGTGACTCTAAACCAAAAAAGGGATTCCATTCCACGGACATCATTTTCCAGATAAGGCTGAGTGATCACCAGAGTCAATCTTCTTATTCAGTGGCCAGTGTCTAAGGAGGACTCTGCCCGTTTTGCCTTCGATCCTGATCCACGTGTCCCTAAATTCAGTTCCAGAATTCAACTCCCTAATCCAGCTCACATCTGCTGCTGAGGCCAGTCTGGGACTTTCCCAGTGCCTGCCCTCAGCATCAGTGGTGACAGTGGCATAACTGCCATCAGTGTTTGCTTCAATATTGTGGTTGTATCTGTTTAATTTTATAATTATAATTTTCTTTAAAACTGGCTTAGTTTTCTTTCCCAGCCCATCAGTCTCTCTGCCTTATTCCCTTTCTCTTCCCTCTGGCAAGGCAGAAAGGTTCATAGACAGTCTCTGTCCCTCATGTAGTGGCCAGCCCAACCCTAACCCTTGACAGAAGCTGACTTTGTCTTATGGATGAGTCTTCCTTCAGGGCTTATCACTACTGCTTTTTATGTGGGAAAAAACAGCATACAAGATGTTGCTGATGCTAGTCACCGCTGCTGAATGGCTCATGGGGCTGTCAGAAAATACACAAGTAAGACATAATCATGGGTTTGTACTAAACTTGGTGTTTGGGGCCAACTATAGGAATCCTTGGGTGGCATTCCATGGCTCTGTTCTGTCTGATGGCAAACTACATGGACATAAATGTGTCTTCTAGCAGTAAGTATATGCATGAGTATATGCATATGTATATAGATAAGTAATATATGCACACACACACACACACACACACACACATAAAAAGCTAAAATTCAAGATGTTTTATGAAGAATGTCCAAAACTCAGTACTATCTCAGTGCTTCCCTCAAACTGAAGAAATGATCCTGACACACTTGTTGAGAATGGTACTTCAAAACCAGTTGATTTTTTTGCATCTGTTGCTAAGTGCCCGATGCTGATTTGCTGGGCTGAGCTGCTGCCTCTAGTCGTGTGATGCTCCACTGATTCTGAAAGGGTTTGGCTTTTTCATTTATATTCAACACCCTGAATTTTGGAGACGGCTCCTATTAATACATCTTGTAATATATTCCTACATATGATCTTTATAGCTAACTATATTTATGAAATAGGGAACACCTCCAACTGGGAGTGGTACGTGAGGAGTCTTTTACTGCTAGGCAACCACTTCAGATCCAAAGCTGCAAATTGTTACTCAGTCTCTGACAGCTCTCTTAACCCCCGAGCTCTTCTGCTGGAACTGGGAAACAAGAGACAGGTTGAAATGAAGGTGACTGTAACTTGTTCTAGAGATAAAATCTAGAACTTCCCAATGTGGATGCTCTCCAAACTGATCAGGGGACAACAATAGATAAGGGTACTTGGAATTGCTAATAATTAGCAATAATATCAGTTAAAAAAAAATAACAACAACAATAATAGCAATACCATGATTAGATTAGTTTCCTTCCTTCCCTCCTTCCTCCCTCCCTTTATTCTCTCCTTCTTCATTTCCTTCATCCCTTCCTTCCTTCACTTGCAAGATTTTGAATTTCTGTGAACAGTTTTGCTTGTTCATAAGAGCTGATCTCAGAGCCAGCTCTCAGACAGTGATTTTTGCCAAGTCTCTTTGACTACTGTACATTCATGATCCTTTCATTTGAATTCTATACTAAATAATGTTTGATAAAAGATGGATCCTGAATCCTGGTCATTTCACACATGTGCATAGTTCTCCACCTATGTGCTAAACATGTGAATACATTTAATTCCATTCTGGGTAGGATGAAGGAAGTGATTGTTCCCTTGTGATCGGCAGTGGTGAGGCTACACCTTGAGTACTGGGTTCAGTTTTGGGCCTTTCACTACCAAGGACATCATTGAGATCCTGGAATAGGTCCAGAGGAGGGCAACAAAACTGGTGAAGGGTCTAGAGAAGTCTTATGAGGAGTGGCTGAGAGAACTGGGGTTGGTTATTCTGGAGAAATGGAGGGTGAGGGGAAATCTTCTCACTCCCTACATCTTCTTTAAAGGAGGTGGAAGCCACATGGAGATTGGTCTCTTCACCCTAGTAACAAGTGATAGGATTAGTGTAAATGAACCAAGTTGAACCAAGGAAGATTTAGGTTGGACATCAGAAGAAACTTCTTTACTGAAAGGGTTCTTGACACAGTCTTGAGTCAGTCTCCTCATGAGGTGGTTGATTTCCCATCACTGGAGGTGTTTAAAAGACAGAGAGATGTGATGCTGAGGAAAACAGTTTAGCACCAGGTTTGGTAGAGTTAAATAATGGTTGGACTTGATGAGCCTAAAAGTATTTTCAAGCCAAAATGATTCTGTGATCTTATGGCTTTGCCAGTGACTGATCAGAACAGAAAGACAACTATGAAGATCTTATGAAGGTATTTTTTTCACAATGTTTTGGTGCCAATGGTCTTGGAGAAGCTCTTTAGGGACAACTAAATATCCGTCTGCTGTCTTTGAGGGTCTTACCACTTGACTATGACCTCCTAGGCTGCTGAGACGTTGTGGTCCCTCAGCTTCTATCCAAGCCCTTGTTACCAGAGCTGGGTAAGCAGATGCCTTATGAAATTGGTGACCTACAGCTCTTTTGATAAGGAACATGTTTCCAACTGTTCTACTAATCATCAAAGTATCAATGACTAATCCATAATATAGGCTACCAGCAGCAGAGAAGAAAAACAAGAGACAGTATATCACTCTTACAGCTACAAATTTGTTGCCTCCTCCTCCTAGCCCCAACCCAAGCTCATCACATTTATGAAATCTAGAGACTCTCCATCTGTAGGATGAGAGGAAAAAAAAAAAAATCAGATGGTGGTCAGAGGCATATGGCTGGGATAAAAGGAATTTGGAACATTTACAGAACATGTTGTTGAAAGGTATATGAGAATCAATTTATGAAAATGGGATATGAAAAAAAAAAACCAACTTGTTTTTTTTGGTTTTTTTGGTTTTTTTAAATCTGTCTATATAAAAACAAAAGCATAGCAAGGCAGAACTGCAGAGCTGAGGGAATGGCAACAGCATTTGCCATGCAAAACATTGGACTTTTGATTTTTCCTGTGCCTGGAAAAGGAGATTATCTTTCACTATCATAACTTTTGCGCTATACTCAAAGATTAAGAACTAGATGTACTAGATCCTAAATGTCTTTACTGCCAAAGCTGAATGGATGAAGATAAAATGCACTGCTTAAAGGTTACTCATGTTATTAATTGCTATTTGTCATTAATTGTCAATCACCATGTGAAAAATAACTTTGTATCTTTCCCTCCCATGACATGAACCAGTCAACTCCACTGACTTCTTACTCTTATAAAGGATATTCCTTCTATCCATCTGAAATAACTCCCCTTAAAATGTCTTGAAGTCTCAGGCAGAGAGATTGAAGTTCTGTATGATCTTTCCCTTCTCAGCCTACATTTCATAAAATTGTTTCAGTTGGAAAGACCTCTAAGATCATCAAGTCCAACCATCAGTGCAAGACCACCATGGCCAATGAACCATGTCCCATAGTGCCATGCCTACATGTTACTTGAACACCTCCCTGGGCAGCCTGTTCCAACGTCTGACCAATCTCTCAGGAAAGAATTTTTTTCCTTATATCTAATCTAAACCTCCCCTGGCACATTTTCAGGCCATTTCCTCTTGTTCTATCAACTGATAGTAGGGAGAAGAGACCTGCACCATTTGTGATGCTTTGCATTTGTCTGCTGAGTTAGGAGAAACAGATAAGTATGAAAAGTCTTGTCAGATTTTCATCTTATCCATTTAGATGATAAGGAACCATTTCTTCCTTGCTCCCCTAAATAGAGATTTCCACACCCCACATAAGCAAAATCACAAGACTTCCATATAAAGAATCTATGGTCAGGAAGAAATCCAAATAGGGAAGATTAATTACCTCATCTTTCATCAGATGATAATGTACTCTTGCTCCAAGACTTCCAACTCCCACACTTGTGAAAGGTGTCTTATAACTAGCATCAAAACTGAGCTGGGAAATTAAAGAACTAAGTTTTGATCAGTAGACTCTTTCCTCTCATGCAAGCCAAGATGTTCCATGGTTCCAAACTGACTGGCAGGATGACACAAGGTTGCCACTGGACAACTCAGAGTTGTCATTGGTCTGCTCCAGGTTTTGTTTCTCTTTATGCATAGAATCACAGAATAGTTTTATTTGGAAAAGATGTTTAAGATCGTTGAGGCCAACCATTATATAATTCCACAAAGTCTAGTGCTAAACCAAAGTCCTTAGCACCACACTCATAACATTAACCTCTGGATGAAAGGCTGATAAGAAAAGGTGACTGGGAAAGTCGTAACTTCCTATTTGCTGCTTGCATACCCCTTGGCACTTTCACCCGAGCATTTGGTGATGCAGATGGTTGAAAGCGGCTAAAAGCCACCAATGAAGTTCGAATATCCCCAAGGTCCTGTTGATGTTAGTGACCTCAGTCATTTTAAGTGCTCAGGAGATCCTGGGAGGAGAAGCATAGCTCATGCTTTGCCCATCTGTTGTGTGGAGGTGGGCTAGTACAACATCCCAATGAATTTACAGACTTACTGCCTCTTACCTAGGCTTGCCTTAAATGCAGCTCCTCATAAACTCACTACAGAAACCAAAAAGTTTGCATCACTCAATTTACCTACCACCTTTTTTCTTTAGGATGTACCAGGTCTCCTCATTCTCTCTGCAGAGAGATTATTCCTTTCAAATTGATGTAGTTCTTGATCTCTGAAAGCAGCTCCACATCTCTTGGGTTTACTGTTGTAGTAAATTTTGTGCTTTAAGGCCTTCAAGGATGCTGAAGATCATTTAAAACATTAACAGCAATTTATTCATTATTAACAATGAGCAGGAAATAGGTGTCCAGAGTGAAGAACGGAAAAAGGTGCCAAACTGGATGGAGAACAAGGTTCACCAGACAAGAGAACTGGTAATTCCTTTTTTGCCTATGGCTCTCCCAAGGTTTGAGTCCCTCATGTAAATTCTGAACAGGGAATGAGGAAGGGAGCTTTTTTCAGGTCCCAGTGGTAACAAAGGGAACAGCCAGTCTTGAAGATCACCAGAATGCTGATATTTGATAAGCAGCAGTAATGGAAAATTACAGATCTTGACCTCCTCTGGCACAGCAGAGGACATAGCACCTCCTAACCATCTCAGGGGACAGGAGCTGTGACTGCACCTGCCTCCAAAGGGCAAAGAGAGGACAGATATCATGGAGGGTTGGAATTCCTAATGTTGACAAGCTAGACAATGTCCTGTTGTCCCCGCCTGAAGGTCACTAGGGTGCTCTGCACTGAAGTCTGTAGTTTGTGCCTTTCACGATGAATTCCCTTTTGTGATGACTGGCTGTCGTGGACCTTCCTGCCCAATACGTGCACACTAAATTCTATTTATCTCCTATTTAATCCTCTTCAGTCTCTTTAGAATTAGCTAGGTGTTCTACTCAGCTCTACTTCATGCTCAAAGAAGTGGAGAATCTAATCTGTCTGTCTCTCCCATCCTAATGCAGGTGCTAGGGCTGTTCTGATGCTTTAATTTGTGTGAAGAGGAAGACTTCCTTACTGCATTTAGGGATGTCTCTAATTTCTGAATAGCCATTTATTAAAACATAATGGTTTTGGTTGGAAACAACCTTTAAGGTCATCAAGCCCAACCATTCTCTAACTCTAAAGCCTGGTTCTAAACCATGTCCCTCAGCACCGCATCTCTGTGACTTTTAAACACCTACAGAGATGGGGATTCAACAGTCTTCCTTGGGGAGCCTGTTCCAACATTTGAGAGCCCTTTCAATGAAGAAGTTTCTTCTAATACCCAACCCAAACCTCCCTTGACACAACTTGAGGACAGTTCATCTTGTTCTATCACTTGTTACTAGGAAGAAGACCACCTGGCTTCAACCTCCTTTTGGGGATGTATAGAAAGTGAGAAGGTCTCCTCTCAGCCTTCTTCTCTCCACAATGAACCACCTCACTTTCCTCAAATGCTTCTCATAAGATTTGTTCCCCAAATCCTCCACCAACTTTGTTGCCATTCTCTGTATCCATTCTAGTGTTCTTCCTGTAGTGAAAGGTCCAAAACAGAATGCAGCACTCAAGGTGTGGCCTTACATCTCTCATTGCATAGCACATTTCTCCACTTTTATCACCTTTTATTTTGCTTCTAAAACCACACCACACCCCCATGTTAGACTAGTTTTAGATTTATGCAATTCCTGTAAGTCACCATCAATTTCAATGAAGCTCTGACCCACTTCTTCACACCGTGAAGAGACTGTAGATTCTTCTTTGATCTGGGCTTTTCTCTGTGATTACACTCATCAGTAGCCTTCATGACTGTAAAGAGCTGTGCAACAAGAAGCCAAGGAAGACAGAAGCAAGCTGCTCTGCTCCTGCTAAGCCCTTTGCTCGTTGCTGAGATGAAGAAACAGTCAGTGGATTGCCTTCAGCTTGAGGAGGCTGAAACAGAGCAGCAGTGGGATTAGAAGGGTTTAGGGGTATTAGAATAATTGGTGGTGCTAATTGTCTAAGGTGGAGACTTCCAGCTGAGTGAAGATATGACAGGATGCTGATCTCTGCAGAGATGTAATTTAGAGAAAAAGAGGTAGCTGCATGATTCTGAGGAGGAGTGAAGAAAATACAGGAGTTAAAGTAGGAATATCAAAGGATCCTGGTGTGGCAAAATTTGCAACTTTGGTATTAGCTAAAAGAAAAAAAAGGAAAATACTATGCATGAAATTTGATGGAAAGAGAAGAGGAGAGGAGCAAGAGACTGAAGGCTTCATTTGGAACTTGAATTGGGGAGGGAGAGAGGAGGTACCATTGCATTTTCTTGATGTCTAAGGAAAGATAAATAAACCTCTGCCCTCCAGCCTGCCCTGCCTGTGAGGAAGGTTTGCGGCCTGCTGAAACTATCTGATATCCCATGTGCACTTTAGTCTCAGCCGCAGGGAACAGGATACACAAGTCCCTGCCCATCTTTGTACGGGCACCACCAGACACTAGACCTTGAACAAAGCAGGAAACGTTAAGAAAAAGCATGTTGTAACTGGGAAACAAGAGGAAGGATGAAATAGGTGAGGGAAAGGGTTTCTAATGTCCAAGGACAAGATGGATCTATTAAGCTTCATTAGGAGGGTGAAGGAGTTATGTTGGTGACAGTGAAAAATAAGAGAGGATATAATAGGCTTTTAAAGGATGGCCCGTAACCTGAATTGTTTAGACAGGATGGAATAAATCTTCCCCTGGACAAGAAGCAAGGTTTAAATGGGACCTACAAGTCCTTTCCCACTTCAGTGTTCCTGATTCTTGGATTAATGTTTTCCCCTCCTGTTCCATGCAACGATGACCCTGCACAAAAGGAAGCTCTTTAGTGATCACTCATCTTCCCATTGGGTTCACATCCATTCAGTCTCAAAATGATTGATTCAGTCACTACATTCAACCTCCCCACACTATAATTAAAAATGAATGAATTTGAGCTCTGGAGACTGATTATGGGCTGTGCTGGCAATTCTCAAAGTGATATCAGAAGCTTTCTCAGGTGCCTGCTTGGTCAGTCTCATCTGTGTATAGGTGAGCTTTATATCCATCAGGTCAGGTTTTCTGTAATCATGTTATATGTGGTCCGTTTAGGGTTGCCAAAACATTTCAACTAAAAGAATTATTACTGTGGCTCATCCCTAAGATTTTTAAACAACCCATCATTCCTCTTGCTCCTTAATGTGGTGCATTGTAGTTTTGTAGCTTGTGGGACTTTTTTCTTCCCAGAAAACATGAGGTTGAGGGTAGATAGAAGCAATTCTTAGTCGATAGAAGCTATTCTTAGTAGACAGAAGCAATTCTTAGTAGACCCTTCAAGGAATCAGAATGGTTTGGGCTGGAAGGGACTTCAAAGTTGCAACCTGCTTGCCATGGGCAGGGACACCTTCCACTAGACCAGGTGGTCATGAATTTTAACCTTCCATCCCGTTGAGTGTACTAAGGACAGCAGAAGCTTCTTTACTAAACCACTTGATCCACAGAAACACTCCTATGAACTTCTCACATTTTACTGCCTAAAGAGTTCAGTAAGTAGCTGGTTAAAAAAGCACTGAAGATTGCCTTCAAGGAGAGCCATGAATGCTGAAACTTTGTGAGCAAGACTTCTCCACTGCCATCTTCAGGGAAGTGAGAAGTGATAGCATATGATTAACTTATGAAGTGTTCGCTGAGGCAACGTCATTAGTCAGAACAAGCCCTTGTGAAAATGGGAACTGCCAGAACATGAATTTTTAAAGTTTGGGCTGCATTAAGATCTAAACGTGACAGAGCCTAAACTTAGATCCTGAACTCAGAGAGCAATGATGCTATTTGTGGCAGAAGCCAGAGATGGGTTTAGGGGGAAAGTGGAGGAATATATTTTAAGGGGCTTTTGTGCCTGGGAAAACTCCACCAGTTTTGGGCAAGTGTCAGCACAAATTAGACTAGTTCAAGGTGATGAGTGCACCTCTGTCTCTGTCTGGGCTCTCCACCAAGCTAATTCTGCTTCTGCCCTAAAATGCTCCCTTTTCATCCATCACTACATTTACCTTCACTCCTCATGGTCTGTCCTCACCCACTCTCATGCAATCCATCCTTCTTCCAGGCTATGCTGACTGCTGGTTCCTCCTCGTCACTGCTTTGCACACACACTTGCTCCCTACCATGCCCTGTAGGAAAACTCTGCTCTGAAAGCAGGAGCTGGCATTGGAGGGAAACAGCACCGTGCAGCTCCAGTGATGTGGGAGATGGCCAGCTAGAGGCTGCCATGGCAACAGCTGGATTTCCTTCATCCCTCCACCCTGTTTCCCCTGAGATTATACTAAACATATGAGAAAAAACCAAACCATAAACAGCTGAAGGGGAACAAAAGCACCATCTTCCCCAACAAACTCACCTGGCGTTTTTGCTTTTTTCCCAACACAAATCACTTACAACCTTTATCTAATATAACAACGTTGTGATTGCTGCTTGTACATGGTAAGAAGAAAAGGGGTTGGTTTGCTTTCCCTTGGTGGGAAAGGTCTTGTTTACTCTTCTTGCTCTGTGTTCTTTGATCTGAGTGACAGGGCTGTGGGCAAAGAATGTTATTTGGAGATTAGTATGACTTTTGGGGTCCGTTGTAGTTGTTTAATGCAGAGAGGAGAACTTGGGAAGATCTGGGGTTTGAAGTGCATGTGTGTAGGGGTGTCTTCAGAAGAGACCTTGGGCGCTGGTTCTCCTGTGATGATCCAGAGAACAAGCAAGCCTAGCTTTGTGTCACAAGATCATTACACCAGTTATAAGCATGCTGCACGTACACAGGCAAGACATTTACTGTGTGCTTCAAACATGGGAAGAATTTGACTGATGTACATCTTTCCATTGGAGGTTCAACCCTTTATCTCTCCTGGCTTACTCTGAATAAGATTTAGGTGATGTGTTTTTTTAATATCTCCTCCCTTAACTCCCTTTGTTGCACATTGCATTGGGAAGCACCAAAACCATATGAAACATTGAGTGAAGAAGGAATTCCCCTGAATAAACATGAAATTCACTCCAGTTGCAAAGTGATATTTAACATCGCATCAGAGAAGACTCTCTGGGGATGTTTGTGCAGTGCAGTCTTTCAGCCTGTGCTGCCATATCACACATCCCATTTTTCCCAACATCCCCTCCCTCTCACAGCTCCTGTCAGTGTTGTGCAGTGATACCAGGGTCTGTATGCCACTGAAGACAGAAAGCTGTGTGTACCATAAACTTCCAGGTCTCCAAGCCTAGGCTAGGTCTCTGAGAAGGTCTAGGTGGGCTGGTATCTCACCTCTGACAATGACCCTTCATGGAGAGACAGATACGGAAGGATAGATTCTACCCAAATCTTTAGAAGTTCTAAGCTGAACTGAAGCACTGAAGCACAAGTGCCTGTCAGCAGTGAGTAAACTTGAATTTTTTGGTTCTTTTATCTGTCTTCAAGCCCACTCCATGCTACTTTTGACATATATCCCCAGGGACTTTCTTTCAGACTGGAAGACTTGAAATGTCATAGTAGGTCAGGTTTTGGAAGACTTCAAGAATGATTTCTGAATGAAGCAGCATCTGAGAGATATCTTAGCAGCTGTAGCAGCAGAATAGTCTTGTGCTAGTCAATGAACCTACAACAATGAACATCAGCTGGGAATAAAACCCAAGTGTGAGGCAACCAAACCATTTCCTCCTAGTACCCCAAGATGCCCTCATTCTCCTTGGTTCCAGCCTGAACAAGCATTCAGGTGAGTGGTGCTGAGACATTTTCAATTTCCTGCTTTAGTTGTTAGTGGAGCTGAGTCCTTTCCTTGGGGGAGAAGGATTTGGCAGGCATTGGTGTCCAGTCAGAAAAGTGAGGAGGGGTAGACACACACATACACAGGAGGATGCAGTTAATATGGGGCACAGAAGCTCAATTTTATCTTTATATAGAGGATGTCAGGTTGCTGAGCTCTGATATCCTCACTTAGCTTCACGCTGTTTGTTTTCACACCTCCCCCTCCATTCCTCAACAATTAACTTTGTAATTAGACTTAATTAATTCAGTAGCTATTGAATGTGTCCTCTGCCCCAGTTGCTGCTGATGGAGAAATGCAGCAGTCGGGGTGAAAGTTGCACAGTCAGCTCAGCAGACAGTTCAGCAGTGATTCACACGTCCTCTGCATGGGTGAGAACAGGGATCTCTCCTAAATACATGATTTCCTCCTCCTCCTCTCACTCCCCCAGGCATTCACCTTTCTGTCTCATTTTAGGAGCCAAGCAATTGCTTTTAAATGTCAGGAAAATCTGGTAGGATCCCTTGAGAGATATTTATTTGTTTGATTGGGTTTTTTTCCATCAAAGATGGTAAATCATAGGACAGTTCTATGAGGAGTTTCAGGGCAGCATTACACAACCAGAAAGCTGGTTTTTGAACGAATCCTTGAACCTAGGAATAGTCTTTCTTAGTAGAACATGATGACTTAGCAGAACATGATAAGCATGACTTTTTATACAGGCATGATGTCAGAGAACAAGGGATAGAACAGAGCAGATTTAGATTGGACATGAAGAGGATGTTCTTTACTGTGAAGGTGGTGAGACACTGGAAAGGGTTGCCCAGAGAAGTTGTGGATGCTTCACCCCTAGAAGTGTTTAAGACCAGGTTAGTTGAGTCTTTGAGAAACCTGGTCTAATGGGGGAAGTCTTCCTGCCTGTGACAGGGTCTTTGGAACTAGGATCTTTCAGGTCCTTTCCAGATCCAGCCATCCCATGAGTCTATGATTCTGTGATGTGTAGCTCAAAACCAAGTTTGTAAAAGGTCTTTCGGTACCAAGTGTTTTCTGGTGCTGCTTGGCTATGAAGCATACAGATATCCAACACCCAATGAAAGTTTTGGTGTATCAGTTTGAGCATCATTGCCTTTCCTCTATTCTGGGTAAATAGCAAAGTCTAATGACTGTGTGTGCATATTTGACACAACAGAAAGTTTCATGCTATATCTCAGTAGCTGAGCTATCAAGTACTTCAGAAGGCTCTCAACAAGTTATTTATTAATAAAGTAGATGAAAACTAGATTACTTTCATTCCATCAGAGAGGATGGGGTGAGAAGTACTATTTCCAGCCTTTTATGCAAAGTGGGGATTGCTTCACCTCTTGGAAAGCAAGCATTGGTCAAGTACTGGAAGAGGTTGTCCAGGGAAGTGGTGGATTCACCATCCCTGGAGATAGTCAAAAAGCATGGTGACATGGCATTTTGGGACATGGGTTAGTGGGCATAGTGAGGTTGGGTTCACAGTTGTACTTGATGATCTTAGAGGTATTTTCCAGCTTTAATGATTCTGTGACTTTGAGTATTTTGATTCAGCACAACTCAGTTGAAAGTAACTGTGAAGGGCAAATTGTAAAATCTGGTTACAGATATCCTTTGAAATAGAGGTCCAAGATATGGCATGAAAATAACCTTTTGTTACTAGGAAGGTTTTTCATTGATGGAGGTCTGTCTGCAGAAATTTATTTAGGTGATTCTTGGGTTTATGTTCCCTAAAATCGTTATTGTCATTGGATAGGGGGAAGGAGGTTTTACTGTGAACATCAATCTGCTTCATATTGGGTGTGCAAACTGCCTTGGTTTGATTATAAGTATAATCCACTGATTTTGAAGGAGAATGAAGTTATTTCTCTAATTTGCTGAACTAGCCTCTGCTCCTGAAGGACTGATGCTTTTATAGCCAAAAGGGAAATAATACTCCTATCACTAAGGTAGGAAGCACATCTTCTCCAGGAAACAATCTCCTAAAGGCAAGGATGGAAGGTGGAGCAACAGTAAACTGAAACAGCAGTCCTGTAAGTGCCTTGGCTGTACTTGTCCTGTGAATAGAGAACTTCGTTATCTTGGACTGCCAATGTAAATTACTTTTTAATGAACAATACCTCCCCCATCACTTTTTCTAGCTGGAACTTAACTAAACAGTACATCTTGCGAGATAAAGAGGCAAAAATTCCATCCATTGGGTCAATTTTCTGGGAGTAGAGACATCAGTCAGACACAGATCATTGCCCAAGTGTTTCCTCAAGTCCTTCATTTGGAAATTCTTAAGGGAAAGCTGAAAACCTTCAACTACTTGGTGAGAAATCATGCTCAGAAACCTGAAGAGCCTTGTCTTTCCTAAAGAAGCAGCCCCTTTTATCTTCCAATTAGGTGGTCCATATATTGCTTTGTCAGAATGACATATAACGGATGGAGAACACAGAAATTCACACCCTGTTGCTCCCTCCTCATCCCCCACTGAGAGTGAAAGCTTAAATCTTGCTAAAATGTCTTAAAAATGTCTTATTTCTTCCTTCGCCCCCCCCCCCCCCCCCCCCCCCCCCCCAGGCCCCCCATCTNTAGCTATTAAAACATTGTGTTTGGCCAAATAAAAGATAAATAAAGGAAACCTAAACACCTCACATTACCAGAGGGAATAAAAGCACAAAAATTTTGGAATTGTTATAAATAACCCAGCAGGTCATGAATAATTCAAAGCAGAATATACTTGGTATTGTAAGGAGATATCACAGCTAATTACAATCTATTTCTGTCGTTTTCTCCGAAGCTCTGGCATTGATCACTGCAGGACATGCCAAATACTTCACTAAAACAAAATGTTGTGCTCAATACCTCCTTGTTGATGAGCAGGTCTTCCTCTAAGAGGGATCCCTGTTCTTCTTTTGGTCTTTTGATCATATCACAGGCTCACAGAATGGCAGGTATTGGAATGGAGCTTTGGAGACAATCTAGTCTGACACCTTTACTAAAGCAGGCACAGCTTAGAGCAGGTTCCCCAGGAATGAATGCAGGTGAGTTTTGAAAGTCTCTAGGGAAGAAAACTCTGCAGACTCTCTGGGCAGTCTGTTCCAGCGCTCTGGCATCCTCAAAGGAAAGAAATTCTTTCTTATGCTTGGTACAAAATGGAAAAGACTTCACCTGACTTATTCATCTCTATCAGTCCAATTGGTCCCTGCAGGCTGTTATCCCCTGCCCAACCTTGATCTAATTGCCTTGACATGAAAAGGGTTCAGGATTCTACTCTTCCAAGAAAACAGGGAATATCTTTCCACATTTTTTCACTAAATTTTTTTTTTTAATTCTGATTTTTAAATATTCTGTTGTGTTTCTTTTTTAAATACTCTGGAATTTTTTTAATATTCTGCTTATTTATTTTTTAAGTCTGTCTGTCTCCTGTTTAGGAAAGACTTGCATCCTGGAATGAGGATATAGTAGCCTTATAGTAGCCTTCCAGTATCTGAAGGGGGCCTACAGGAAGGCTGGGGAGGGACTATTGACAAGGTCTTGCAATGACAGGACAAGGGGCAATGGGCTTAAACTGGCAGAGGGGAGATTTAAACTGGATGTTAGGAGGAAGTTCTTTCCAGTGAAGGTGGTGAGGCACTGGAACAGGTTGCCCGGGGAGGTTGTGGATGCTCCGTCTCTGGAGGCGTTCAAGGCCAGGTTGGATGAGGCCTTGAGTAACCTGTCCTAGTGGGAGGTGTCCCTGCCTGTGGCAGGGGGTTGGAACTAGATGATCTTTGAGGTCACTTCCAACCTTACCATTCTATGATTCTATGAGAGGAGGATTTACACACATTATAGGCTACTATCTATCAGGACACGAGGCTTCCCTGTTGGGTTTCCTTTCAGATTCCCCCACGAGCTGCAAGATTGCTGTGTGTGTGTGTAAGACTTCAGAAGTCGTAGACTATTGGCAAGCAACAGATGTTGACTAGACATAAGCTTGGAACTGGGGATGTTTAAGGAGTGAACTCCAGAAAATCAAAATATGTCAAAGAACTGACTGGAAAAGAAGTTTTAATGAGAATATTAATCATTGAATGCAGCACAGAAAGTCAAATGGAAATATTTGATGAGAGAAATGCAAAGGAGGTATGATTTCTATGAAATTGACAGACACAGAGGAAAATTACTGATTATCTTTAGAAGTTTGAAGAGGCTGAGGAAGGGTAGCAGATGGCCAGCCTAGTAGGGGTAAATCTTTCCCAAGCTTCAGATACTAAGTTGCAAGGAAACAAGGGTGTTATTTTACCTGCAAGTGGGAACCTCAGCATGAAGCTGAATCCAGTGCCAGCAAAACACTGCTGCAGGGAAGAAATCACTTATTGTCCACTCTCTGACATAAGATTTACAGTATGTTGTATCATTGCAAGTAGTTGTTGTCCTTGGCCAGACTAAATTTAAGTTTCAGTCTGTTTTGAAATATGAATCAAGCTGACTCTGTTCTGTGATAGAGTTTTTTTTCCTCTTCTACGCTCACATATGACTCTGATTCCTTTTCTCCAGACATCTCTTTTTGGCCTATCTTTGGCTAAAGTGTTGAGCCCGTAAGGCATAACATCTAATTCCTAAAAACTACTGAGAAGCCTGCCAAAAATCTATTATTATTATTATTATTATTATTCCTAGCTCTCATATAACATTCTGTGTATCACCATCCCTAGAGGTGTTAAAAATAATTGGTAGACGTGGCACTCTGGGACATAGCTTAGTGGCCGTGGTGGTGCTGAGTCAACATTTGGACTTGGTTATCTTAGAAGCCTTTTCCAACCTCGATGACTCTATTAATTTCCTACAAGATCTTTAGATAAAGGCTTTAATATGGCTGTACAGTCTATGATATGGACTTCTGTTATCACATAGACCCTTAGATAACTCTAAGAGGCCTACTAAAGGACAGTTTGTGAGTCTGCTCCAGATTCCTCTGAGTGAATGAAAAAGCTTCCATTTATCTGCACTGGATGATCTTTAGTAGGATGTGCTCTACATCACAATCCCTTCCAGCCTCCTGGATTCTAGTTTGAGTGCAGGCTGGAGAGCTCAGGTGATATTCTAACAGCTCTGCTTCACAAAATCACACCTGGCTTTACCTTAGAGGTATATCTGGCTGAGTTTATGAGATGTATCTGAGATGGCAGGTAGGCAAGTGTAGTCTTGAGGGCAAATAGGAACCATCCTTATTTGAGTGAACAGAAAGGCCTCTTTGCCTTCCCTGACTTAACTCATAAAGCCCTTACTTGCATTACTGTGAGATAAATGCAGCACATGAAAATTTCTTCCAGATTTTAAGTCAAATTATTTTGCATTAATAACTCTGTTAGAACTGTAGAATCATTTCAGCTGGAAGAGATCTTTAAGATCACCAAGCCCAACCATTAAAAATGTTTGTTTTGTAGTTACATTACTAATTTTGTTGTTTGGAACAAAGCAAATAACCTTCAAGATGTTTTCCAGATGGTTACAGAGAAGACAATCTGAACAATCTGGGTAGAGAGAAATCACTGGATGGCAAGGAGAAGGAGAAAACTCTGCATGCATTTTACATGAAGAAGTTATTTGAGAACATGACAGCTATAATGAGAGAGAGAGAGATCATCTTGCTTGTGGCTGTACAGAGTGGAGGTCAGACAGCTCTGAATTAGCAGAGTCATTAATATTCTACTACAACATAAGGCTGGAAGGGACCTTGTAGGTCATCAAGCCAACCGTGTCATATAATCCCATTTGAGAAGAGCAGGTGACATTGGAAGCTAAGCAGTGGAGAAAATGCTTGTGGAGACATAAAGTACCAGTCAATGACTGGGTGGTTAACTGAGAGTAGGAGTAAGGGGTTTGTTAAGGGACTTGAGGGAATTACACACCCATCTGAGATAGCTCGGAAATTTCCACTGCTTCTGAAATAACTTCTCCATTCCTTGCTCTGTTTGTGGAGGAAACTACTGGGTCTCCACTGAGTATCTTGTGCTGTCAAATTGTGCAATGTAGTGGGGAGTATTGTGAGGTGGATCGGTGCAAGCTGACATTGAGGTGCTGGAGTAGGTCCAGAAACGGGCAATGAAGCTGGCAAGGAGACTGGAGAACAGGCCTTGTGAGGAGTATGAGGGAATCCTTTCTTGAGGAAACTGGAATTGTTTTGTCTGAAGAAAAGGAGGCTGAGGAGACACCTTCTCACTCTCTACAATTCCTTGACAGGAGGTTGTAACGAGTTGGGCATTGGTCTCTTCTCCCTAGTATCAAGTGGCAGAAAGTCACTTGATTTCACCAATGAGAGGTTTAGGTAGGATATTAGGAAAATATCTTCACTGAGAGTGGTCAGGCATTGGATCAGGCTGCTCAGGGAGGTGATGGAGTCACCACCTCTGGAGGTGTTCAAAAAATGTGCAGACACAGCACTTCAGACACAGTTTAGTGGTCATGGTGGTGTCAGGTTGATGGTTGGACTTAATGATCTTAGAGGCCTTTTCCAACCTTTATCATTCTGTGATTCTGATTTTAAGTTGCTAGGTAGTGAGCGAAGAAGGACTGATTGCATTTGCTCTTTGGTGCCCTCAGTTCTTTCTGGAAGTGAGGGTGTTAAAAATACTGTGGTGGTCATCCCTTTTGGCACTGTCTCTGATTCGTGTGGGACACATAACCATGACACTTTCTGAAACATGAAGGCATGAGGCTGTGATGGAGCAGGGAATGGAGGTGCCAGGTTTTCTCTCTGGGAATCCCACTTAACTTTGGCTGAGTAGAATTTTAATTCCTCCTTCCCTTTGTTCTCATCCATGTAACGTACCAAGATAATTACATTTTTATATCTCACTGGGATGTTGTGAGGTTTCTCTAACATTTATCAAGTGTTTGAAGAAGATCTTATGAAGGTAGTCTGTAAGTACCAGCAACTGCTAACAGTCTTGACGAAGATCCTTCCTTCAAGCAATGTAGACAAATTCAAGCTGGAACTATGGCAAACATTTTTTTTTTTAAAGCCAAAAAATTAATTAACTGGGACAGCAGCCTCCCAAGGGAAGTTGTAAATTTTCCATTGCTCAAAATCTGTAAGTCAAAACTGCCTGTCTTTTTGAAAAGCGAGGTTTAGTTTAACTACAAGTTATTTGGCTCAGTGGATGATGCAGGTGAGCTAGAAAAGTATCTCCCCCATCTCTCAATGTTTTTATGTGGAAAGAAGAAATTCCTCAGTAGATTTTTCTGCTAGTGACATTTTCACCAGGTCCTTTCCCCACTGCAGGGCCCTTGGTTCTTCAACTAGGTTTCTATTAATCTTGGGACACCAGGTCCTAAGTACTGTCATCTTATTTGGGGAGCAAAATGGTTACTCTGGGTGGCAGTATATTGTCACTTCTGTCACATTTTTAGATGACAGATGTCTTCCATTATTTTTTTTTTTTATTCCCTCTGCTTCTGGCTTAGTACATACTTAGTGCTAAAAATGTCTGTCTGATGTCCAAGACTAGCCAAGTGACCCCATGGTCTAGTATGGTCAGTGCTAGAAATATGAGGAGAGTGCAGGTATCTGAAGATCAGTCTGGAGAAGAGAAGGCTCCAAAGAGACCCTAATGAGGCATTTCCACACTTAAAAGGGGCCTGTATAAAAGACGTGGACAGACTTTTTAACAGGCTCTTTTGTGGCAGGACAAGGGGTGATGGTTTTAAGCTAAAAGAGGGTGATAGTTTTAAGCTAAGAGGGTGATTTGCATTGGATGCAAGGAAGAACTTCTTATGCGCTGAGGGTGGTAAGACATTGGCTCAGGTTACCCAGAGAGATTCTAGGAGCTCCATCCTTGGAAACATTGAAGGTCAGGTTGGATGAGGCTCTGCACAACCTGACCTAGTGGAAGATGTCCCTACTCACTGTAGGGGGATTGCACTGAATGGTTTGTAAAGGTCTCTTGCAACCCAAACCAATCTATCATTCTGTGAGGGTGTTTTATGATTGTGTTTACCCTTACTCATTTCCCTTACTCCACATGCTCTTATGCCAACGGTGAGTAATTCTGTTTTCTATTTATACATAGACACCTCCTTGATGAAAGTTCATTTTGGGAAAGGAGGTTCTTCATTTGTTTCTGATCTCTCTGCCTATGTCCTTTGTCCTTCATATATTTATGAAGTTAAGAAGGACATTGCAAAAACTGTTGTTTGGTTTTTGGTTTTTTTTTTTGGTGGTGGTAGTTTTGGGTTGGTTTGTTTGTTTTCATAGAATCATGGAATGGTAAGGTTGGAAGGGACCTCAAGGATCATCTAGTTCCAACCCCCTGCCATAGGCAGGGACACCTCCCACTAGTACAGGTTACTCAAGGCCTCCTCCAACCTGGCCTTGAACACATCCAGGGAGGGAGTATCCACGACCTCCCTGGGCAACCTGTTCCAGTGCCTCACCACCCTCACTGGAAAGAACTTCCTCCTAACATCCAGTCTAAATCTCCCCTCTGCCAGTTTAAACCCATTGCCCCTTGTCCTGTCGTTGCAGGACCTTGTAAATAACCCTTCCCCAGCCTTCCTGTAGGCCCCCTTCAGATACTGGAAGGCTACTATCAGGTCCCCTCAAAGCCTCCTCTTCTCCAGGCTGAAGAGCCCCAACTCTCTCAGCCTGTCCTCACAGGAGAGCTGCTCCAGCCCTCTAATCATCTTTGTGGCCCTCCTCTGGACCCGCTCCAACACTTCCATGTCCTTCCACAAACTCACAGCCTCCCTGTGATATCTGTGTGGGATTTTTTAGATAGACTCAGGGTTGTCACTGTGTCACAGGCTAGATCAAGATTTGTGAAGACTGGTTTTGGTAATAAATAGTATTCATCCATCAGCTATGCCTGCACATATCTAAAAGTTTTAGACTTGCTCATCTACTGTATTTGTGTGGAGTAAGGCAATGGAGCTGGTGCTCTTGTGCCACAAGAGTGCCTTGGTGGCACATTCATATTTGTTGTATCTACTGCCTGCTCAAGTGGTTGCCAAAGTCCATATGGGACTCTTCTTTTCTACCAAAGCTTAGACTGAAGCTTAGACTGCCTTGTGCTTCAAAACTAAGTAATGGTTTGATTATAAAATGCCTCAAATGGTCCTCAAAGATCAAACATGACTTGATGGTTATGTCCGGTTTGCAAAAACAAGTTGGTCCTACAGAACTCTGTGTTCAAGAGAAACATTCAAACAGCAAAGGGGTGGTTGGGGTCTCCTGATGTGATGAATGAAGTTAGGTTTCAGGAGAAGAAAGGAGACATTGTGTTAACAGACAGGTTATTCTCACTACTGTTTTAAAAGGGATTATAACATGAACTATGATGAAATAGAATTGAGAGATGACCTTTGTGCTAGAAGGTGGGTAAAGAAAAGCATTTAATCCAAAAAATCACATCTGAAAAAAATTATCTGTGAGCATATAGTAACTGCTACTGTAAACACAATTTCCCCTGTTTTTAAAGACCTATTTGGTTTCCAGACACACAACTCAACACGGTGTTAGCTGGCAGATTTGGTGCTCAAAACTGGATTGTGGTGAGACAAGGCAATACCTGGAGGCAAATGTGCTGCTAGGAAAGAGCTGTACAGGTTTATATTAGAGTCACAAAAGGGCTCTGTGACTATCAGGAGGCAGACAAAGGGCAATCTCACCAACACACTTAGTTGAAGTTTGCAGAAGCCATCTTCTGTCTTCTGGCTACGTGGACTGACTTTCAAAAATACAGGAGCTTGGAGGATGTTCTCACTTCCATTGTGTTCAGGAAAGTCTGATGTGTGCTTAGCATTCAAATGATTCCACTGGTTTCAGATTGGGATAATTTTTGGTTGAAGAGATTGTCTAACATTTACCAAGTAAAGATACTTTAAAGATATTTCATCACCTTCTGCTAGAATTTCCAACAAGAAAAGATAATCCTTAATTTTTAAACCTCTCATTTTTGGTTACTTGGTGCCAGATCCACGTGGTACCTCCTAGACACCTGAATAGGACATAGTTACTCTTATGTACAATCCTCATGTCTGAAGAAATCAAAAACATTTCTTCATTCCATGTACTGGTCAATTTCCCAAACACATCTAAATGAAAGGAGATCCTTGCTGTTGGGCAGTGAAGAGAATAGAAGACCCCCCCTAGGCTTCACTACACAAACCCATTTCAAAGCCAGAAGAAAACATGATGATCTACCATCTGTGTGGAGCAGATCAGAGAGGTTCACTCAGCAGTTTCTGAAACAGGCTCCTAACTAAAGCTGAGCAGGAGAATTAGATCCGGTCTCAGTTTAATATTTCCCAGTGACAGAGGAGCTGCTTCTCTTTCTGTGACTAGTTACCACAGTTTAGAAGACACACAAACACACTGAATTTCCATTCCGAGTTTCTGTTTGTGTTCTGTATCATGAGCTAACGCCATTTTGTAAGGCTTCGAGGGGACCTGATAGTAGCCTTCCAGTATCTGAAGGGGGCCTACAGGAAGGCTGGGGAAGGATTATTTACAAGGTCCTGCAATGACAGGACAAGGGGCAATGGGCTTAAACTGGCAGAGGGGAGATTTAGACTAGATGTTAGGAGGAAGTTCTTTACAGTAAGGGTGGTGAGGCACTGGAACAGGTTGCCCAGGGAGGTTGTGGATGCTCCCTCCCTGGATGTGTTCAAGGCCAGGTTGGAGGAGGCCTTGAGTAACCTGTACTAGTGGGAGGTGTCCCTGCCTATGGCAGGGGGTTGGAACTAGATGATCCTTGAGGTCCCTTCCAACCTTACCATTCTATGATTCTATGATTCTATGATTCTATGTTTTATCAGTGTAGTGCTGATGGAAAGGGTAGGTGAAGATCTTAGCTGGTAGATGTTGTGCCAGCCAGGGTGGTAGTGAGGCTAGAAATAACCTTGTTCTGGTGTCATCTAGACACATCTGACCTGCTTGCAGGGTTGCTGGAAATATCCGTGCTCTCTCTTTTTTGTCTACAGACTTTTCTGTTAGAGACAAAGCCACCTTCATCCCTTCCTTTCTTGAGATCCTTCCAGTCACCTTCAACTCCTCCTTGCAGCATAGATCCACTACTCCTTGTCTTGGGCAGCAAAACAGTGAATTTCATTCATTTCTGGTGCCATTTTCTGCCTCCACAAATGGATGTCAGGAAAGGAAAAGAAAAGGTACTACCCATCTCACCTGTGTGATAGCCAGGGCAAATGTGTTGGTCAGTCTGTTTCATGGGGTGTGTGGCTGTGAAAAGAAGAATCATAGACTGAGAGACAGGTCTGAGTAGGAAGAGACCTTAAAGATCACCTAGTTCTAAGACCCTTGCCATGGACAGAGACACCTTCCACTAGATCAGGTTGCTCGAAACCCCATCCAGCCTGGCCTTGAACAGTTTCAGAGATGGTGTATCCACAATTTCTCTGGGCAACCTGCTCCAGTGTTTCACCACCCTCACAGCAAAGAACTTCTTCCCAATATCTAGTGTAATTGTACATTCTTTCAGCTTGAAATCTCTGCACTCCCTGACCAAAAGTTCCTCCCCAGCTTTCCTGCAGGCCTTCTTTAAACATTAAGAGGCTGCTATAAGGCCCATTTAGGGCCTTCTCTTCTCCAGGCTGACCAACCCCAGCTCTCTTAGCCCTTCCTCATAAGGAAGGTGCTCCAGCTTATATATTGCATAATCATTCACCATCCATGAAGAAGAGACCCAATGGTTTAGATTGTCTTTACCAGCCTTTTTCTGCCGGGCTTTGCCCCCAGTTTTCAGTCTTTAAAGCTACCTGTCTACTCATTTCTAGGTCTCTGTATTTTTATAAACTCCTTTATGTTTTGGTGACTCTTATTTGTGACTAGTGTGGCCTTGCTGCCAGAAGCCTGCTTTCTGCTACCTGCTTTCTCTGAGATTTTTGCCTCTAAAAAGGGGAAGATCATCAGGTTGTCCAGAGAGGCAGAAAAAGCCCCATCCCTGGAAATATTAATGGTCAGGATGAATAGAGCTTTGAGCAACCTGATGTAGTTGAAGATGTCCCTGCTCACTGCAGGGTGGAATTGACTAGATGACCTTTCATAGAATCAGAATCATAGAATCAGTTAGGGTTGGAAAGGACCACAAGGATCATCTAGTTCCAAACCCCCTGTCATGGGCAGGGAACCTCCCTTTACAATTCCCTTCCAACCTAAATTATTCTATGATTCTATGATCATCAACTGGATGTGCTCATTTTGCTTTGAGACCAGACTCCAATGTAATACATGATAGGACATATCATCTTCACGTGGCATGATGGGTTAGGAACACCTGATGTCCATCTAGTACAGCAAGGAGAATACAGGCTTGATGCTGGGAGATGGAAACCTTGTTAATTAAAATGTCACTGACTCAAATTCCCTTAAGGTGAGAGAGCTGCATTTTTTATTATCATTGCAGGTAATGATACAGTCAACAGGTACCTTGTAGAAGCACAATGCATTTAATTTATCTTGACAAATCCTGCACACTTTGTATGTTTCCTCTGTGCCTTATAGTATGACTCCAAGAGAATCAGGAAATAAGGCTAGAGATGGAGAGGATAGGGAAAAAAAAAAACAAACCCAAACATTTTTCCCATTCTATTAGACAAAAGCTGCTCTTTATTGTTCTCCAAATCTTGAACCTTGCACTGGACACTGACACAAAGCTCAGAGAAAGAACAGCCCAGAGGGAAATGGAGGTGGAGCCAAACAGGAGTAGAGGTGAAACCAGAGAGATGTTAAACTGCTCCAGGAGGAGTTTGAAAAGGATGACTTATATCTTTAGTTATGACTTACATGATCTGCTGAAAAACCTCACTCCTTAATCATCTCTTGCATCAGTGGCAGTATCTACTCCTCTGCCCTACTTCCACTCTGTTAACTGCAGTGGCTGCTGTAAACCTGCTCTCCTCCTCTTTGTAGAGAGGGGAGGAAGTGGCTAGAAAAGGAAAGGCTTTAAAAATGATCACGGAAGAACTTAAAAGCCGTGGCCAAAGTCTGTATCCCATTTCATCAGGTAGTTTACAAGGCCTAGGACCATCTCCGTGACACCAAGTTCTCTCTGAGTTCATCGTGCTAATGAGACGTGAACCCTACTTTGCTAAAGACACAAACGAACGAAGCACTCACAGTTTTTGTAGGGTAGAAAACGGTCAAAAGTTTCTCATTCCAGCTTGGTAGTATAACTAGGAGGCAACACTTCCTTCACAGCTTCTTAAGCACCTGCAAGATCTCGTGTGCTTCCAAAGCTGCAGTGAATGCAAGCTCAGCTTTAAGGTAATGGGCCTTTTCAGGCCTTGAGACACAAAGTATTTCTGTCAGGACAGCATCCATGAGTCAGGCTACAGTGATTCTGATTCCACCTGGGAGTAGTTCCCACAAAGGCCAGCCAAGTCATTAACAGTCTATGACTAATTGACTGTTGTAAGACGGGCATAAAGCAACTTCCCTTTGAGACCAAGCTCAGCGTGAGCCCTGTTCTGTTTCTCGTGGTGGTGCATTGATTCAGGATTTATTTGCTGTCTTTGCTTTGTCACTCATGGCAGTTCTGGTCACAGGGTGGATCAGATGAAGCTCTGCTTAGAAACCTCCTGTTACCATGACCTCAGCCCCTGGTGAGTAAGGTATATTAAGAGATCCAGAAGCGCAACCTGCCCTAGCAGCCTTTGCACATGCTTGCCATTGCAGCTCTGCACGTGCAAGAACCCCATTTGCATCCTCTCGCTGTTGCTAGGAGATGACATTGTCTTGGGCTGCGCCAAAATGTGACTCAGCAGGTTGTAGTAGCATGTTTTGTTATCGTGAGAGAAGGAGGAATCAACTCTGAGCTGCAGAGATGAATCTGAGCAGAAAGGTAAATGCTACACAAGGAAGAAAAGGTCAAGCAGGAAAAGGGCCCCAAGACTGCACTGAGGAGAAACTAGGAAGTTTTGGAGCTTGAAACTCACCGTTTCAGAAGGACCTAAGAGCATTTCTGTACTGGCACAGCACAGTCATAAAGATACTGCAATAAGGACTATACGGACCACATTTTGGAAGCATCTTGGACGTTTTAGCATGGCTTACCCAAGAGAATGTAGACTGGTTACAAATCTATGCTATTTCTGCACTTAGTTGCATTGTGCCACATGTACGGACATGTTTCATGGCTCTTCAACTGAAATTTAGTGGGATTCTTATTAGCTTTGGTAATTAGTGGGGAGAAAGGTTGTGGTTTGTACTTACTGCATTTTCTTGTGAAGCCCTCTGCAAGGCTGTGACTTTGTACCCCAAAGGAGAAAAAGAAATCATTTAGTCAAAACACTAAAAACCTAAGGTCTTGTACAAATATTTACTTCTAGTTTATAAAATCCAGCAGGTACCTGATTAGCTTCAGGTTTAGGCTGTTAATAACCTCTTGCATGCTAGGTATGCAGTGTACCTGGGAGATTCATGGGTTTTACTGAGTGATTCAGGCTTCAGAAAACTACTGCAGTGAAAATAAATAGTAATAAACAGTCAGGAAGAACAGATTCTGTAAGGGAAAGGAAGTAACATGCACTGTTTTTTACATAAACATGTTTTAGGCAGTAGGACTGTTGTACAGTGCTCCATAAGGAGAAGAAGCAACAATCCCCATGGAAGTTGTGGAGTCACCATGACTGGAGGTGCTCAGAAAATGTGTAGACACTGCACTACGGGACATGATCATGGAAGTGTTGGGTTGACAGTTTGGCTTGTTGATCTTAGGGGTCTTTTCCAGCCTTACTTATTCCATGATTCTATGACCTCTGACTGCTCTAACCAGTATAGTATCTCAAATAACTTTTCTTCTGTTTTATAATGAACCATAGAACCAGAGAATTAGTTGAAAAAGACCTTTAAGATCATTGAATCCAACCAGCATTGAAAAACAAACAAACAAAGAATTACATTCACAGGGAAGAAATAATAGGGTAAGTGATAAAATGAAAGTAAGTAGTAAAATGTGCTGAAATTCTAATCACTCAGTAGGGGAAAATACATATTGTACCAGGTCATTACCTGAAGCTGACTACTCACTAACTTCTACCTTGGGACTCACATTTCAGTGTGGACAAGTGAAACACTGGAAAATGAAAGCTTGGCCAATCCTTCCTGGCCTAGAATGAGTAGAAAAAATAAGCTGCTGCTACAAATGTTGTCCTCTCAGTCTCCTCTGACCTATATGAATGCCTTGGTCTTATATGTAGAACATCAGCAGAGGACTCCTCATTAAAGATTTATCCAAAAAATGTCTTAAGGTCTTCTTCCCAAGTAAGAGAGGGAGGAATGCTATTGTGAATGTAATGGTACAAGGATGCTATTCTTTGTGACACACTAACAGAGCCTATTTTCCTGTCCCTGAATCACAGCTTGCTTCAGGAGAGATACATAACACTGCTGCAGTAGAAGAACCTCTGTAGGAAATCACTGCTGATTTTGGACTGTTGCCTCATGTCCCTGCTGGAGAATTTCTCTCCTGGCCTTTTAAAGTGCTGCCGTTGTTCCTCTTGCTGTGCATTAGTTTCTGATGGATAGCACTGACACGTACATGGACATGTCTTCCTGTTGAGTTGATGGGCAACAGGTTTTTGGGTTTGGGTTACATCCAAAGTACTTTGCTTAGAAGGTTGTCAGATTAGTATTCACTGTCAAACAGATGATAGAGGTCTTCCTGCAATGATGCTGACAACATTTCTCTAGGTTCACCATCTAGACGATTCCAGAACCTACAGAGCAATCAAATCCTCTGTTTATATGATATGTGTAAACATGCTCTCTGTATGAGAAGTGAATTACAGTTTTGGACTCTCTGAATTGAATAGAGAAATGAAGAGATGAGGTCTAAGATCAAGCATCTTGAAAGAGGAACAAGAGGCCAGAACATCACAGTAGCTCTGACTCCCACAAGTAGCTGCTTTATACCTGATACTTTTCTCTCAGCCCAAGACCTCCTTAAGGGGTGAAATGTCTCATGTGTCTATTACAGGACTTTGTTTAAGAAGAATCCTTCTCCCTCCTCAGCCTCCTGAATGACTCAATAATTACTTTAACTGATTCAACGTTCCCCCTCAACCTCCAACCGCCCCCCTCGCCACCATTCAACTTTAACACAAGACCACACTGTTTCTCGGTTTCCAATGCACCCGAAGCTATTCAGGCCACTTGTTCCTCTCTGAATGGAGCTGACAGAGCTGCTTTTGTGCCGAGGCAATTTTGGATTTAATTGGAGGCCTACTGGGGGCAGGGCTGGGGTGTGGGGGAGGGAATGGGGTCACTGGGTCAGTGTTTTGGAAAGATCAACTCAAAAGAGAGTCCAAGAAGAAAACGAATGTGGCTTACATGTTTGGGGAGAGATTTTGTGGGTTTTGTGTGTGTCTCTGTATGGAAGGGTAGTGCTCCCCATTTTCAGGAAATGCTCATGACACCTATTTGGCATCAGAAAGCAAACCAGGTCAGGCCTGGGGCAGATGGCTTTAATAGCCATTTTGAATCTATAATGACAGATCCTAGGGTCTTTTCTGCAAGGATCACAGAATAATTCAAGCTGTGGTGAAGGAGGTCTGATGCTGGAAAGGTCACTTGCTGCAGTTCATCCCCTCAGGTCAGGCATTCATCATGCACATTAAAGGAGCTTCGCTAAATTCCCTTCTCCAGTTGTGCATCCCTCCCTGGAGATAAGTTCAGCTTCAGCCCTGTCTATACCACTTATGGGGCACAGTTCATGCCAGCCCTGTGAATTCACCACAAGAAGAGAAGACCTTTTTTCTACTGATGCACGTGGTAAGTCATGCCATGCTTTGAACCAACACAGCCTTGCTGTGTAAGGGGACAGCAGGTTATAATCTACCTAAAAAATGGACATTGGTGAGCTAGTATAAAAGCAGAGTGACTCTTACTTCACTGCTCAGCTTCTTTTCAGATCTCCTCACATTCTCGCCTGACTAAAAGTTAGAAATTAAACTGGACAGAATTGTATTGATTGTGCTGCAGAAAAGCCAATATAATCCTGGCAGAGGTAGTCCACAGCCCAACAGAGACTCAGTGCAGATATTTGTGCAAAAATTAACCTTTTTTTTTTTTTTTTTGTCTCAAAAAGAAGAGGTTTTGAGATACATTAGGCAAGGCTGTTTTGAATGGTTAACAAATTTCCTCCTTGAACCCTTCCAGTCTTTCCCTGTCCACCTGTCCCTCACCTCTACACACACCACATTGAGGTTACCTCTCATCAGCTGAAGGTTTACCAGTCCTGGGCCCTATTTCTCCTTTACCTGAAACTCATCAAAGGGATAACTCTCAATTTGTTAATCTAGCTGACTTCAATTTCAAAACAACTGGAAGCACCAAGAGAGGTGGTACCATCTCGCACACAGAATCACAAGGGTCATCTCACCCAACCTTTCTTTCTAGGTAATAATACAGTTTAAATGAAATGGACTGGCACCCTGCCAGCTGATTCTGAGAACCGTCCAAAGTTGGGGAATCCATTACCTGCCTTTGAGGATTATTCCAATCTATAACTGTTCTCATGGTGAAAACTTTACTTCTGGAGTCCAGCCGGGATCTCCTCAGGAGCAATTTGTGCCCATTGCCCTTTCTCCATTCCATTGGTAGCCACCCTTTGTGTACTGTATCTGCTCTTAATCTGCTACACGTTGATAACATACATGGAGTTAACAGTGCTCTTTTACAGCTCCTAGACAGACACTTGCTGGGAATGTGTGTTGGGGGGAGTGATACATAATTTAGAAGTAAAGCAGCAATTGTGCTATTATCCTGAGGATACACTTTAAAACCTCCCCTGCCAGCTGCTCAAGGGAGGAGCAGAATGACATTACTGAAGTGGGATAACCAGGAGTTCCTCCCGTTCTGGTTTTGTTTGTTTGGGTTTTGTTTGTTTGTTTGGTTGGTTGGTTTGGGTTTATTTTTCTGAGGGGTGGAAGAGAAGCAAGGGGCAGGGAGTAGGAGAAGGGATGTCAGTTGAGGGGCGATGTCAGTTGAGTGGCGATGTCAGTTGAGTGAACAGAAACATGGCAAAACCCTGTTTGTTCAGGCTTGCTACACCCTTGAGAATTACATTTCACAGTAATGTAATACAATTTCTCTCTCTTTATTTCACTTATGAACTTCTAACTGTACACCCCTTTGGGATGTCTCCATTGCCATCATCCCTGGAGACCCCAAATCCTGCATTCTCTAGGGACACAGGGAAAAGATTCTATAGAGTTATAGAGTGCATTGGGTTGAAAGCAACCTTGCTCAAAACCCCATCAGGCTTCATATTTGATGTCTCCAGGGGTGGGGTCTCCACCACCTCTCTGGGAAGACCTTATTGTATCTCTTCAGTACTTAAAAGGGACCTGTAAGAATGATGGGAACAAAGTGTGTTGTGACAGGACAAGGTGTGATGGTTTGAAACTAAAAGAGGTTAAATTCAGACCAGCTATAAGGAATAAATGTTTTGTGATGAGGGTGGTGAAATACCTGCAGAAGTTGCCCAGAGAGATGGTAGATCATAGAATCATAGAATCATAGAATGGTAAGGTTGGAAGGGACCTCAAGGGTCATCTAGTTCCAACCCTCTGCCATAGGTGCCAGATGCTCCATCACTGGAAAATTCAAGGTCAAGTTGGATAGGGCTCTGAGCAACCTGATCTGCTTGATGTCCCTGATCACTGCAGGGGGCTTGAAGAGATAACCTTTAAAGGTCCCTTCCAACACAAACCATTCTGTGCTTCTATAATTCTACAACAGTGCAGCACCTCAGAGGAGGGCCAGCAGCATAACTCATCATGGAAAGCATCCTACAATGCAGATGGTTCTTGCTGACTTCAGCTTTGGCATCATGAGAGAAAATATGCTGTTTCCCATCAACCTATGGGTCACACAACTTTGGATCCAGTTCCTGTAGTGGAAAGGCATGGATACACACAGCAAGCAGTCTGCCCATGCTCAAGTTATTGCCAGCTGGGCTTTTTGTGCTTCACAAAAGTCTGTGATTAACCAATGCTACCCATACTTGAGACACTCCTATAGCTGGTGATATTAGATGGGGAGCAAAGGAAGAAAGACAGTTTAGCATTTTTTGATCTCTGAAACCTTCCCATCTGGGAGTGTCTCTATAAACAAGTAAGAGTTGTTCAGGAAAGGTGTAGATAAGGAACTCTGGGACATGGTTTAATGGCCATGGTGGTGTTGGGTTGATGGTTGATCTTGATAGTCTTAGAGGTCTTTTTCAACTGAAACAGTCTGAATCTAAGTAAGAGTTTGATAGGTATCTGCAGGGAATGAAGAGAAGCAGTGCTGACCCAAAGCCCTTGTTACAGACCGAGTTTCAAAAAATAGTTATTTTTAAGGAGTAACCATTCTGCCATCAATAAATCCAACCAACACTTGGATTTTCCAAACTAGGATGTCTCACTAGCCCACCAAGATAACAGACTGCCACAGAAGATATAATTAATGTACCTTTAGCACTGTGAAGTTTTTTACTGCTCTATACATACCTTCTAAATACGAGTCTTAGTATACCAGAGCGTAACCCAAGCATCTCAATTAATGTTCTCTCTCTCAGATGCCAAGATCTAATGTCCAGGCATAAGTGTGAACAATCACCACAGCTACAATCGCTATTTCCTAGCACTGCTCCATCAGTATTTAATCTGCTGCTTTATAAAGCACCGTAGGGGATCCCCAGAAAGAAAAGCAGCTGCAGCTAAGTTCTGCTCCAAAAAGTATTTTTGACTGAGATGCTTGTTAATCCAGGCAACAGGCATTAAGTGATGTAACAGTGGAGCTGGAGGGCTGATATGTCCTTCTACCCAGGGCAGGAAAATTGCCTTTTTTTATTCCTAGGATAGTTGCTGTAAAAGGGCCCTATGGAAGACTAAGAAATTTGTTCCAGGATTACTGTTTTTTCTCCTTCTTGAAGTGGCAGCTGTTGGCTTTTTTTTTTTTTTTTTTTTTTTTTTTGTACNGTTTTTTTTTTTTTTTTTTTTTTTTTTTTTTCCCTCCCTAAATCAAAATAATGTGTTTAGATTATTTGATAATGCCTTTAGTTGTTGCAGGAACTGGTTAGATAGTCACAGATAAAAGTCAGATGCATATTTTCAGTGGAAAAAGAGCCTGGAATTTTGTGCCTGTATTCCCAGCCATTTCTATTCAGACTGTTTGTGTCATTGAGCTTGTAAAGACACATCACCCAAAAAGGAGTTGGAAGAGTCTTCTAGCAAAATGGTTGGCTTGCACATCAGGAAAATATAATTCACTTTCAGAATGCATGTGTGACCCTGAAAAAGGTACTCCATGTCTGTACATAAAGCACTATCTGAAACACAGACAAAATATCTCTGCCTTCTTTCATGAAGAGATGGTGTGTGAAGGTTTGGGAGTTCCCTGCCCCCCCACACTTTGTAAAATGACCCAGACTAGAACTCAGTCGGCTGGAAGTTAAATGATGAAGCTATATTTACAGCTTTGCACAATGTACAGCAGATATTTACACTATATACACAATATTTACAGAAANAAAGGTTGGCCAGGAGGGTTAGAAGAAAAGAGGTTAGTGAGGAT
>VWZE01004435.1:0-58132 GCA_013396675.1 Eubucco bourcierii
CCTTGCGATACTGTGATACTGTGATACTGTGACTCTTGTGCAACAGTCAGTAAATGGTGAAAGAAGGGATGGGTGTGTCCCATGCAGGATGTTTAGGCCATAATGTTATGTAGTTGAGAGTGGATTTCTTCTTTCTGATATTTGGTATTTTAAAACATTTAACACACAGCAGAGGAATCTTAGAAACTGTTTTTACCAGTAATATGATGCACGCTAGTTGGGTCAGTCTGACATAATACTGTTAGTATTCTCCCTCATATTTCTGAATGAGCGGTTCAGACGTGGTGAAATTCAGTGTTCTCCTTTTAAAGCATGGTACATGTTAAGAATGTAAGTCTCTAATTTGAGTTCTGGCAAGGTAAAACAGTAGTATCTGTCCAAAAGGCTGCTGTTTTGGTCCAGACAGCCAGGTACATGTGCTTTTGCTCACTGCTGGTAGCTTTTATTGAAAACAGAGCAGTTGAACAACCTCAGTCTAATGCATATCCCCCTCCAATTTTAGGAAAATGGTACATTGTGAGGGCACAGCAGGGAACTTTGCATCACCACAGCTAGCACCATATTCTGTGAATAAACTGACTTCATCTTCCTTTGCTATTGATCCATCAGCTTTCATGCAAGCACTAAATTCATCCTTAAAAAATAATTAGCTCCAGTGTCTTGGCAGCATTCCAAGCAGACAATTACATTCTGCCTGCTTAAAAATCCCCCCTGTAGTTACAATTGGATAACTTAGAGTGACAGATGATTGTGTGTTTTGTGGTATGTTTTCAGTGTGACTTCCGATCAGTGTGAAGTCTGTTGTAATGCTGCAGATACCTCACTCTTCAAGAACGTATCGACCAGGGTGGCTTATTTGCATGACAAAGAAAAGTGTCTATGGAAAATATTTCCCCAATATTCTGAAGACAAACGAAGTAAGATGTAAATGTTGCTTGTAGGCTTCAAAATTGGGAAGGCAGTACCTATAATGTGCCTGGGTCTGTCTGTGTGCACCCACATGAAGAGAAAAGCGAAGGTGAACCTTGCTTATTCTGTAGAACTCACTATTAATTGTGGACCCTGGACTGAAATTTGCAATGCTTGAGAAAGAAGAGGGAAGATACTGATTTTGTTTGAGTGTAGTACTTTGGATTCAATTTGACATTGGATTGGCATTGCTTAATAGGAGAAAAAAACAGATACAGAAGAAAACATATAGTAGCTTATGCTTCCCTTTCCAAGGGTAGTAACTAAGGGAAAATGTGCACTTTTTTTGGGTCTGTCAGAGAAGATGCAATTTGTAGTATCCAAATAACTTGTATCTGGTATTAAACAACTTTAAAAGACCAGGACAGGATTTAGATTGATAGATATTTACTTTGATGAAACACTGGGTGATTAGAAAAATTCTGAAGCAGGGGGTGATGAAACTCCTGTCTTTTTTCATAATTGAAGTCCAATGCTGCATTTTGATAGAGCAAATCATATGACTGTAGAGGTCTGATACATTTTTCTAATTTAAATTGTGTGATCTTTATATTGGTGAAAGAAGTGGAAGGGAATTCTCACATTTAATGAGCTTTTCTCTTTGTTATTGATAAGATGTAAAGTCCTTGCAATTCTGTACTGTCAGTAGAGCAGTTTAGGTGAACAGCACAGAAAAACCAAAAGATGTTAGCAGCCACTCTGTGAGCGCTTTTCTCCCCTCCCTTTTTGTCTTCTGGTAATTAAAACCCAAACCTATTTGTAGGAGTGCCTTTTATGATGTGCAAGTATGGCATCTCTGACAGGAGCTGCAGAAAGTCAGCAAAACTTGCATATTGAAATATGAAGAACTAATAATTTGAGTCTTCCTGGCTCAGGAGTTTGGGAGTTGAGTGTCAGCCCTTTACTAATAACAAAATTCGACTTAACATTGAATAAATACTTTCTAAAATGACTTTTTTCTTCCTTCTAGATGTGCTGGAGTTTTGGGAGGTTATAACAGAATTTTTTTGGCAATTCTTCTTTCGTAAATGTCTCTTCTGTCTGAAATCCAAGGGATCAACACTGCAGTTATATTGCAGAGATGTGGACAGTTTCATACTTTATGAAGTGTCCTATGAAGACAGGCTATGAAAGCTGAGTCTCTTCAGCCTGGAGAACAGAAGACATTGAGGAGACCTTATAGTAACCTTTCCAGTATCTGAAGGGGGCCTACAGGAAGGCTGAGGAGGGACTATTTACAAGGTCTTGTAATGACAGGATGAGGGGCAATGGGTTTAAACTGGTGGAGGGGAAATTCAAACTAGATGTTAGGAAGAAGCTCTTTACAGTGAGGGTGGTGAGACACTGGAACAGGTTGCCCAGGGAGGCTGTGGCTGCTCCCTCCCTGGAGGTGTTCAAGACCATGTTGGATGATGCCTTGAGTGACCTGTACTAGTGGGAGGTGTCCCTGCCTGTGGTGGGGGTTGAAACTGGATGATCCTTGAGGTCCCTTCCAACCTAAACTATTCTATGATCAATTCTAAGATCAATTAATAAATAAATTACTAATCTTGTTAATTATGAGAGTCAGGAATAGTCTACTGAACAAGTTGGGAAATCTGCTGTTGAGAAGTTTCAGTCAATCTTTTCCTGGCATATTCTTAATTTGAACAAGGATTTTTGGTTGTTTAAGGTCTCGGAAACACTCTGGAACAATTTGAGAATAACATAGCTTAAATAGTTAATGTATGCTTGGGGATTCATTTACTGCCTTTGCCTTTTCTTTTTCAGTCCTCTTTACCTTTTTTTTGGCAGTAAAACCTGTCTATTTGGAAATTGTAGAGGCAGTTCTCTCACACAGCACCTATTTTCAAATTGAGTACTATTTAGGAAATGATCAGAATAGCTGCTTTATATTTCTGCTGTGAATCTTCAATATAGGCTCCCATGTACTTAAAAAAAAAACTAGCACTGAGAATATGCACTCATTAAAGTGTTTCTTCCAAAGTAGTACTTTTTTGATGCGTCTCGTTATGCATGCTCTTGTAATTCAATTAACACTGCCTCCATTTAGCATAACTAGTGCAGCTTTAATAGTGTGATTTAATGATTTAATGCCATACTAATAGTAATTCATTCAGTGTTTCTTTTGGATTTGAAGTAATGTTTTCTGTTGTTTTTTTTTTTCCTTTTTCTGAATATTAGTCTAATCATTCCAAGTTAAATGGAAAAAAAAAACCCAACACCTTGACATAAATTTTGGGTTTAATATGTTCTTCTTTTTTCAAGTTGTGATTTATTATGCTTTTTCTGCTCACAACATCTTTGATTTAACTTTAGTTTCATTGCAGAACAATGAGAGCTATGGTTACTTCTTGCTGTTTGTATTTCATGTTGTCTTGCTCCTGTCTTGCATGCTCTGGGACCTGAAATAGCTCAACATGTGTCTATGTTGCCATTTTCTCTCTTGGCACTTTTGCTTTGTCATTTTTTTATTTTCTGTGGATATCTTTCCATAAATTCACCCTGTATAGAGAGCTCTCCTACTGTACAGTTTAGAGATCTGAGAACAAATTTGATGGACAGCAGTTAGAAACCTGTAACTTAAGTGATATTGCTGGGGAGTCTTTGAGAAGCGGTAGAACAAAAACTCTTGTGCCATTTGTTGTGAAGTCACATTTTGGTATTGGACCTCTACAAGTGTAAAGTTTCTGTAATCTCTGAGATTTGTGGTGTTGTATGGGAAGGATTAATGCTGCCTTGATTTGCAGACCTCAGCTTGAATTGCAACCATCATAAAAAAGAATGAAAGACTGGAAACTGTCTATAGGAAATTGTTTTTTCTGCTTACCATCAACAGATCTATTATTTTTTCACTGTAAGTTTAATATTACACTTTGCCAAAGATGCAATCCCAGCTTTGGAAAGCATATAGCCTGTTATCTGTAGATCTTCCAGGCATACCACTTTGTATCTGTAGGTCTGCCACTTAAAAGCAGTATCTGTTCCTTCTTCAGTAGGACAGATTTGACATGGTAGCTGTCTCAAAGGTAGCTGGAGAGGGGCACCACAAAAAAGCACTGATAGATAGAGGCTGAAAACTCTTTATTCTTCGTTTGCAACAACCATAGTGCTTTATGTATGCTAGCGATGCCTATCTCTTCTCAAATACAGAAAGGGACTTTTTACAAAAGCACGCTAACAGTGACTCATCTGTGAGTTCTCACTGTGATCACTACTTTACTGCTGCTTCTTATTTCTAGGGTACCTCAGAAACATTGCTTTTTGCTTTGAAAAATGTGAGTGGGCTGTAGTTGTCTTGTCATTTATTCTTCTTCTGTACATCGACTTAGAGCAGCTATGCATTCTCGCATCTGCTGTTCCCATTCTCATAGGGCAAGACACATGCATACCTGCTCTGGAAACTGTTTTTCATTCAGCAGAAGCATGGTTAGTACTGGTTAAGTACTTCTTGCGATTTGGTTTTGATCGGTGAAATACTCTAATTATAAAAACTGTACTGTGGGAGCTCGCTTCAGTTTTAGAGGTTGATTCAGAGTGCAAAAGGCATTCCAGCACGTGGATTTCCCAGAAAATCACCTCTTCTGTTAAGCCTTCAGCTAGAAAGTCATTTTATTGAGTCCTAAAAGAATAAATACAAAAGTCCTACTGAAAACTTAAAAAAACATTTGGACGTGCAAATTGCTGATTGATTTCTAAATCAAAAGATGACAAAGTAGGGGAGGGATATCAGTGGAGAGTGTGCTATATATGATTATGACTAACAGGGAATACTAACTAGGAATTTCAGCTTCTAAAGAAACACTGTCTCTGGATGGATCAAACTCAGGCCCAGTTAGGAGACAACATTGTTTAAAAGAGAACTAAATTTGTTATCACTCTTGTTTGGTTTTCTTTTCCCATCTGTGAGTATAATTTTATACTTACAAGTATAAAACAAGTATATATAATTTTATACTTGCAAGTATAAAACAAGTGAGGTTCCCACTGGTGTGAAACTAGAGCAAGTGAGAAACATCTGGAGTCCATGCCTTTTTAGGTAAGCACAGGAGTCACTTACATAATGGAAACATCCTATAATTTTTCCTGTGCCTTTTCCCTTGTTACCACACATTTCTGTTACCAGGGTAACCGATCATGAATTGTTCATAGTAAGTGACCTTGTCATTGCTTTTATATACGCCAGGAGTTATTGTGCAGAGGATATTTATAGAATTACAGAGGTGATTGTGACTGCCTGAAGACAAGCAGGTTTTGTTTCTATATTATTTTTTTCTGCCCCTCCCTGTGGAATAGGAGGCTGAAAGCCATAAAAGAAGAAAATGCTAACATTTGTCTGCAGAATGTATTTTCCTGTTATGCAGATAGGGACAAATACGGCTAATAAGTCATAAGGCAGTTCTGAGAGAAGTCAGCTCAGCCTCCTGTTTGCGCTGCTTTCATTTGATACTCTTCTGGACTGGACTTGGATATATTCAGGTTTACTCTTCTCTGATTGGTATTTTAGAGGTGCTAGCAGGTTTTTTTAGGCTATGTCAAAAAGACATGGTTCATGCTGGTTTAGTGCATGTCAAGACTGAGTTTTACTCAGTCTCGACCACCTACCCTTGTTATCAGACCTGTGCTGTGCGAGCGAACTTTAGAGATGGATTTGGAGTGCAAAAGTCATTCCAAAGGACTTTCCAGAAAACCACAGATTCTGTTAAACCTCCAGTTAGAAAGTCATAGAATCATAGAATCATAGAATCATAGAATGGTAAGGTTGGAAAGGACCTCAAGGATCATCTAGTTCCAACCCCCTGCCATAGGCAGGGACACCTCCCACTAGTACAGGTTACTCAAGGCCTCATCCAATCTGGCCTTGAACACATCNCTCTGCCAGTTTAAGCCCATTGCCCCTTGTCCTGTCATTGCAGGACCTTGTAAATAATCCTTCCCCAGCCTTCCTGTAGGCCCCCTTCAGATACTGGAAGGCTACTATCAGGATAAGTCAGTTTATTAAGTCCTAAAAGAATACAGTCATTGCAAAAGTCCTATTGAAAAAACCCAACCAAACAACGAGCAAGCAACCTTGTTTTCTCAGCCATCGTGAATGGCATGAGCTACTGCTTATTCTCTTTGTCCTGACATTCTGTACAGAAGTTAATTAAAATAAAACTCTACCAACATTTTAAGTAGAGTGATGTTAGAGAGAAATGAGTAATGGTAGTTCAAATGGGAAAATAATACAGTGTCTGGGAGGTACAGAAAGCTTTCTAGCCATTTGTACATTCAATAGGAAAAATGGATTTTACTGTACAATCACCCTGGTAACTCCCTTCCAAGTTCTGTTTCATAATTATTACTTTAGTCTAGGAAGAGATGTGACAAGATCTTTGGAGTTCAAGGTGTAATAGTGACATGCAGATAAAGTTTCATAGAATCATAGAATGGTAAGGTTGTAAGTGACCTCAAAGATCATCTAGTTCCAACTCTCTGCCATAGGCAGGGACACCTCCCACTAGTAGAGGACACTCAATGTCTCATCCAACCTGGCCTTGAACACCTCCAGGGAGAGAGCAGCCACAACCTCTCTGGGCAATCTGTGCCAGTCTCACCACCCTCACTGTAAAGAACTTCTTCCTAACATCCAGTTTAAATGTCCCTTCTTCCAGTTTAAACACATTGACCTTTGTCCTGTCATTGCAAGACCTTGTAAATAGTCCCTCCCCAGCCTTCCTATAGACCCCCTTCAGATACTGGAAGGCTACTAAAAGGTCTCCTCAATGTCTTCTGTTCTCCAGGCTGAAGACACCCAACTCTCTCAGCCTGTCCTCATAGGAGAGCTGCTCCAGCCCTCTGATCATCTTTGTGGCCCTCCTCTGGACCCATTCCAACACTTCCATGTCTTTCCTGTGCTGGGGACTCCAGAACTGCACACAGGACTCCAGGTGGGGTCTGACGAGAACAGAGGAAAGAGGCAGAATCCCCTCCCTTGCCCTGCTGGCCACGCTGCTCTTGATGCAGCCCAGGACTCAGTTGCAGTCTGGGCTGCATGTGCACACTGCAGGCTCATGTTGAGCTTTTCATCAACCCAGACCCCCAGGTCCTTTTTCTCAGGGCTGCTCTCCAGCCATTCACCATCCAGCCTGGATTTGTGCTTGGGATTGTGCCTACCCAGGTTCAGGACCTTACACTTGGCCTTATTGGATTTCATGAGGTTGGCCTGGGCCCACCTCTGCAGCCTGTCCAGGTCCCTCTGAATGGATCCCTGCCCTCTAACAAGTCGACTGTGCCACACAGCTTGGTGTCATCTGCAAACTTGCTGAGGCTGCACTGATTCCTCTGTCCACGTCACTGACAAAGATGTTAAATAGCAGTGGTCCCAGCACTGACCCCTGAGGGACACTACTTGTCACTGGTCTCCAGGTGGACATTGTGCCGTTGATTACCACTCTGTGTGCGACCATCCAGCCAATTCCTTATCCAGCAGATAGACCCATAGAGCCATGTATTAAAAGACTATGTAGGTACAGTTGTGCAGCTGAACGTTAGAGCTGTACCTGTGTACACATAGTCATTATTTCCTTGTGTGGGCCAGGAATACTTCAGCTGGGCTCCACACAGGGGAAAAAGGAGCTGGCTGGAGACAGCAGCTGGGCTGGAGACTACTGGGACAAGGTGACTGAACCCACATGGCCAGCTTCATAGCAAACCTTCACTGCTTGTTAAAAGAACTGCTCAGGTGAGGAATTTGCACAGTCCGGTGCAGCTCCTGCTGTGCATACAGCCCAGCTGATAGACACTGCTTGTGTGCTGAAGATGTGGTGATTAATTCCTTGAATGGAGTGTGTAGCAGTCTCAGAAACAGTTTCATTGCTGTGGAGTTTTCCACACCACACACTTGTACCTGCTGGAAACTCTTCTTGACAATGCACAATGGTCATAAAGGTCACTGATGGTAATTCAAAGGAGTTTTGTAGGTAAATTAAGGCAACTGACGAGTTGTTCAAAATCCATGCTTGCTGGATTTATGAGTTCAGCAAAGCAGTAACTCAGTCTCAACTGATCCACCTGAAGGTACCATTGCAAGAACCTTTGTGGTGGTGATACCGATCTCCAACTGAGCAGCATCCTGTTCTAGAGATTCAGTTCCGGACATGAATACCCCAAACCTTAATTTTCCTGTTTATTTCTTGTAAAGAAACTCTGTGCCTGTGGGTATCTTCATAGCAGAAGAAACAAGTTGATTTCCATTTGGTAGCTAGTTGAAATTTCATGATTAACTGATGATGTCTTGAAAAATCTCTCATGCCTCTGACACTGACTTATCAATAGCAAAATGGATGTATTTTATGATTTACATATGGAGTTGCTTTCAAAGGAGTAGTAGCACTACATGGAGTTCACCAGTGGAAGAGGTTACTCAGACATAGAGAGGAGGGTTACCTTGTGAATTTTTTATTGGAGAAATGGTGTAGCAGTACAACACTGAGACACTTAAACTGTCACCTTTGACTGGCAGCTTAAGCCCCTGGAAGGGATGAGCAATCTAATGTGCCCTCCCATTTATTACCCACTTAAAATGCTCTGATTCCCCTCTGTTACAGCTGTGCTATAAGACAAAACTTACCAGGCTGACAATGCATACATTACAAAGAATGAGCAGTTTGTGCAGTTCCACCTAATCTGCTATCAAGTTAGTCTGATTTTGTGTAAATACTCCTAAGCTTATGTTTAGTGTACTGAACCACTCAGTTTGGAGTTTTCTACAATTCATTGATTTCTGAGGATTCGATCATGTAGGTATAGCTACAGCTGCCATGAGCTAAGTAAGTGCTGGATCTTTGGAGGGAATGATGTAGAGTTTTTCCCTATTTTGCCTAAGTAGCAAAAGGTGAGAGAAATGGACTCTGGATAAACTTAGAGTTCTTGCTTTGAGAAGGTGTTTATAAATGACATCAGATCTGTGGGCTTTCTGTGTGTCCTGAGCATCATCCTATCTTCAATTTGAGCTTTCACTAACTTGGAAACGCCACTTACTTTGCTTTACATTTCTTCTTGATCTGAAGATTAAAAGTAGTTCTGAAGATCTCTCAGTTGGTTTGTTGTCAGTAGGATTGTAGTTAGCTCTTAAATTTTACTTGTAAGCTTGCACATCCTGAATGAACTTTGCTGAAGCAAGGAAGTTAGTATTCTCTTTGCCATCCAGTGGAGTATGTTTGTCTTGTTTACATTTAAGTGTTTTAAGTCTGGTTTACATTTAAATTGAGCCTCGCTTTGAGTATCTTCAGGAATGGGGCCCCAACCACCTCCCCAGGCAAACTGTTCCAGTGTTCCACTACCCTCGTAGTAAAGAACTGGTTCCTAACATCAAGTCTAAATCTGCTCCTCTCTAGTTTGAAGTCATTTTCCCTTGTCCTAACAGGCCATTGTAAACAGTCTCTCTCCATCCTTTTTGTAGGCCCCTTCAGGTACTGAAGGCTGCTGTCAGGTCACCCCGGAGCTTTCTCTTCTCCAGGCTGAACAACCCCAGCTTCCTCAGTTGTTCTTTTGCATGCAACGAGTTCCTGGGCATCAAGTCCTTCCACTGTGTGGGGAAAAAGGTCCTTTTTATATATTAGCATGTTGGTCTGGGTAGACTGTGTTTTTGTTGTCACAGAAGATGATTAGATCATGGTGTGGAGAGAACATTGAGCAGTCTGCACACTGGAAGAAGTCTGTCAGCACATTTATTAGTGCTTAGTCCAGAACTGTGACATAGGTAAGGACTTGTAAATTAGTCAGCTGAGTCACTTGGTGATGGCAGCTCCCACTGATTCTAATTGCAGAATGATGGGCACTCAGGGAATCGAACAGCTGATCAGTTTACTCACCAGTGGGTGCTTTAAGCAGGTGGAGTGAAGATAAATAGCAGTGACAGTTTACTGTGAGATTCTAAAGCATAAATACAGTGACAAAAATGTCATCAGTACTGTTGTGTGTGATTTTTACAGTGCTGGAGTATGGCATACATTTAATTCACTTAGTAACCGCTCGAAGTTAGCAAAGTTTCAGTTAAGTTGGGTTGATCAGATCTACATATTGCTGTTGGTTTTTGATGTAGTTTGGTTGGGACCATTTTTTTTCCATTCTTTGCATTCCATGCAATAGCTATGCACTTTGTATTCAGGTAAGAAGCTCTACAGAAAGTTAGGATCTGCTCTGTAACTGGGATCTGTAGGTAGAATTTCAATGCTGGTATTATTTTATTTTATTTTTTTCAAATCCATGAGTCCTTTCTCATGAAAGTAAATGCTTTTAATCGAGCACATTAGCCAAAAAGGGATGATCAGAAATGAACATAAACCCCAGAAGGGAATATTTGAAAATACTTTTTATATTCGCTCATGTTTCTTTTACTGTTAAGTAGGTTGAATGGGACTTTTCAGAGCAATTGGGTTGACTGATAATGGCAATCTTAAATTGCATCTAACAGTAGTGACTACATTGTCTGGAGTGATGCACTGCCACAAACAGTGCTGCATAAAGGTGTATTTCTTTGCATATCTGTAGCTCTGGGGCTGAGATACCTCTGCTACTTCCTAACTTTTGAGGTTTTGTGTGACTGCTGCTACTTATAAAACCCAAACCTAGAGGCATATGTCATGTGCTTGATGAGGGGCTTAAAGTTGATCCAGAAGTATAAAAAGTCAAAAGGAGTCTTAAGAATTCCAGTCGGATTCAAGGTTCGAGGACAGCAAGCAACAATTTCTTCTTAAAGGCACTTAAAATGTCTTTTCTATAAAGGCTTAAGAGTTGGGTTATTAACCCTCCAGGATTTGATAAGTCATAAAAGTGCTGTTCAGTTGAGAATCACATACAGTTCTCCTAAAATACATAATGGGGTTTTTGAAGTGCTCAGGACAAATCAGTTGCATGGAGAACTTTGAATCACTTTCTTCACAGGCAGGTAGTTCATCGACGTGTGTCTGCTTAACAAGAATGTTTGTTCAACAGCAACCAGTAGTTAGAACAATTAGGCAGATCAATTAAAATTGCTGCCTTTTTGGGAAATACCCCTTTGGCACTTGGAAAGACACAAAGTGCCACTTCTGAAAAGCTCTCTGAAGCTCTGGAAAAGAGAGATCTGAGTTTGAACAAACCTCTGAATACTAGGGGGAAAAGAAAGGAAGATTTTGTTTTAGTCAAAAAGGATTTTTTCTGAATTGATCAAAGGTGTTTTCAGTGAGCTGTGGCAACTAAAGCTGATGAATGAACAGTTACTTCTACATTTATTTTCTGCACTTAATGCTTTACTGTGCTGTATCTTAATGGGTAGAAGAATGAAGATTCTATTTGGGAATTTACTTTGACATGCTCAAATATATTGTGTTTTAATGTGGGTGTAATGTGCAGTGTCACTAGAATTGTTGGTGATCAAACTCTGATCACCAACCAAACTCTGTAAAACATACAACTCTTATGAGGTTTTGTACCTGGCTAAATTATTCAGTATGCTCTTGTCTCAATAAATTTTACATCTAAGTAAAATTTTATAAGGAAAATATCGAGAGGTGACATTCATATAGTAGGCCACAATTGTGAATTTTATTGTCTTAAGACAATAAAATCTTACTGAAATCTTAAAATCTTACATTGAGGTATATATACTGAAGTCTTTCAAGGAATGTTAATGTTACTTTCCAAGTTATTGCTGTGCATTAACTCTTAGGACTTTCCTTCCATTTCATGTTGTCATTTTAATGCATTTGTCTTTGAGTAATAAACTGTGTGTTAAGTCTTTCGATCTTTCTTTGTTATGTAATTTCCTATCCTTTCTATTCCCATTGGTAGGGATATGTCTGGAGTTCAGAATCTCAAATATCAGTTTGCTTTTCCAATACCTCACCTGCAACCTCTTTGGGTTGAAGGATGTCGTGCTTACACACACTGGATTCCTTGTTCAGCTCTTCTTCAGCTCAGAAGTACTTTCAAGTATCTTGTAGTTTCTGAAAGTCTGCAGCATAACATAGTGAGCTTGGAGTTGAAGAGGGTATGTGCACAAAATGTGTATCTTGATCTGTGCTTGCTGAAGATGAACCCAGCTTTTTGCTTGATCAGACAAATTATCTTTTTTTCAGGGAAAAAGGTAAAGATAGTAAAGAGAGTACATAGGATCTGTGTCTTATGAATGAATTGAGCAGAAAATGTGTTGCTACTTTCCTCCATAGTCAGTCTCAGGTGTTATGTCTAAAAGGCTTTTAATATTGGGGTGTAACATAGGGCATTGTGAATTGAAAAGACAAACTGAAAATGATGGTACAAACAGAACTTCTCAGTTAGAATGCAACAGTTCGGATTATTTGGACAAAGACCTCTCAGCAACCAGCATAAGGGAGTCCATTCCTGGTCCTGTTTCACATTCAGAAGGTGCAAAACACAGAGTTAACCAGGTTAGGAAAGACCTTTTGAGATCAACAAGTCCAACCTAATACCTAACACATCTGATCGATCAAACCATGGCACCAAGTGTCACAGCCGGTCTCTTTTTAAACACATTCAGGGACAGTGACTCCACCTCCCTGGGCAGCCCATTCCAGTGGCCAATCTCTCTTTCTATGAAGATTTTTTCCAAAGCCACAGGGGAGGGGAGAAGGAAGGAATTTGGAGTGCTCTGGAACACTGACATCCAGCCTAAACCTTCCCTGGCACAGCTCGAGACTATGTCCCCTCATTCTGTCACTGGTTGCCTGGGAGAAGAGACCAACCCCCACCTGGCCACAACTTCCTTTCAGGTAGTTGTAGAGAGCAATAAGGTTCCTCCTGAACCTCCTCCAGGCTAAACAACCCCAGCTCCCTCATCTGCTCTTCACAGGGCTGTGCCTCAGACCCCTCCCAGCCTTGGTGCCCTTCTCTGGACATGTTCGAGGGTCTCCACATCTTGAGGTGTGATCTAAACAGTGCTGAGTACAGGGTCAGAATGAATTCCCTAGTCCTGGTGGCCACACTGTTCCTGATAAAGGCCAGGATGCCATTTGCCTTCTTGACCACCAGACCACACTGCTGGCTCATGTTCAGCCAACTGTCAACCAGTACCCCTTCCCCGGTATCTTTCTGTGTATGGATGGGGACTGAAGTCTCTCAAGCTGAGATACTAAGGTACCTTGATGCATACTAGCTTGGTGCAAGGGGAGGAAGTCATATTAATGATGTAATGTCACATTAATTCCTTTTGGAGTGTATTCTGCCTATCAGAATTGGTAATTCCTTCAGGTAGACATGCATGCCAAAGTATCTACATAACTTCTAGTTTATATTTTAGCTTGTATACCTCTACTTTTCTCTGGTGCTGTTGGCACAGTACATTTGCCACAATGTGTGTGTGTGTGTGT
Source organism: Eubucco bourcierii (assembly GCA_013396675.1). Classification (NCBI taxonomy): domain Eukaryota; kingdom Metazoa; phylum Chordata; class Aves; order Piciformes; family Ramphastidae; genus Eubucco; species Eubucco bourcierii. The sequence goes on from VWZE01004435.1 coordinate 13,323, forward strand.
GTGTGTGTGTCCTGCTCCATGCAGGAGAATCACAGAATGCTCTGGGTTAGAAGAGACCTCTGGAGGTCATCAAGTCCAAACTCCAGAATGGGTTGGTCACCTCTGTGTCTCTCTTCCTACTCTTACTCGGCTACCCACTTCCTAGTTCTTGCTGCTGAAATTGGAAGTAGCAAACACTGCTAAATCTGTAACTGCTTCTGAAAGAGGCATTATATTCCAAGCTGCTTGGGACGCTGGTTGAACTCAGCCATTCTTGAATTTTCTTAGGTCATTGCTGTGTGGTTGCATGTTTGATAGCTGGCATTATCTGAATGTCGATGGTTTGTAAATAAAATATATCGGTGTGTTAACATTTGAAGTGTTTGTAGCTAATCAGAGCATTGAGAACCACAATCAAACTCTGTTTTCTAAACTTGCCAAATTATGTTCTGATACTGAATTGATTATAGCTATTTAAAGAAAGTTCTCACCTTTCTGATTCTAACACTGGAGTAGCTCAACTCTCATCCAGTCATTTGCTGCTGTTACAAACTCTAAACTGAGTATTAGTAATCTTCTGCACAGGCAGCCACTCTGGCTCTTGTTCATTCAAATTCCAGCTCCAGACTTTATAAATAAGAAATGAGGCTTAGAAGTCTCTCTGGAGAGCTTTAAAAGAATACACAATGTGGTTTAACCTGTCAGACTATTGGATGACACTGCTGTTCCACACTGATAAAGGTGTATGAGTGGTATACAAGAATGAAATTTCACTCTTAAAAATGATGGTTTAACTGTAAGACCTTCAGCTACTTAAAATGTTGTTTCTGAATTAGTCATTGGTAATGGCAGTTGTGAAGCCTGGCGAAGCACTGTGTACAAACTCTGTTCTGCAGTGATAGTGCAATTCCATTTGCTTCAGGAGCGATACTGAGGCAAATGAAAGCACAGACATTCTCTTGACTCTGCCGTGTTGCATGGTACATTATAGCCTACTTTATTTAGTTACAGAATCAAATGACTCATGTCTGAGTTGAAAGGAGTGAAATTCCTGATTTCCATAGGCTAAATGACAAAGGCATGCAGATGAGGAGGGTAACACCTACAACTCATGCTCCATAGGCAGCAGCATTTCTATTTGAGGTGGTCAAAATGATATGTATGTATCTATATAAATGCTAAACAGTTTTCCTGAACTTGTGTTTATCTTGGAAAGCAGCTCTGAAAGTTGCCAAATCTATTTCAGAATTATGGAAGGTCCTGTTTGAAAGCTTGACTGTTTTTTTTCTTTCTTTTCAACTCTGCTTAATAGAAGCTACTGCCTTGACCTAGAAGCCTCATTTAATCTAACCTCCCTCAAAATAAGCACCACACATCCTACTATTAAGGCAGTATACATAGCTGGTATCTAAAAACAGTGGTGATCTTTTGTTTTGTTGGACTGTTATAACAGTTAGAATCTTTTAAGAAATAGCTTAATAAATATGCAGGCTACAGATAATTTAGTCAGACTTTTTTTTTCTTTCTTTTTTTTTCCTGAAACATTCTTAACTGCTCTAACATTAAGGTTTGAGTCAGCAAACAAACATTTGTGTTGTCTTTGGTGTATCTCTAAAGGCCTTTTGATTTTCTTCAACATTTAACTTGGATTGTTCTTGAATTCAGTTCTAAATAATTTTAGCAAACATTTGCTGGTTTTGCTGTTTCAAGATGAGAAATACATGATTATTTCTTCAACAAAAAAGATAGAACTCTTGAGATTGCTTTTCAGAAATTGAAAGTTTAATTGTAGGAGTCTGTTCCGTGGTTTTAAAAGATTCCCATTTTTGTATGGGAATTTCGTTTCCTAGTCTGGTGGTGTATAGTCAAGCTAATCAAATTATTGTTTAATATCGTTAGACTTCTAGAATTTCTGTGATAATTTGTCTTAAAGAATCTTTGTGATTCCATCATGCCAAGTAAAGGAAATACCTGCAGTCTTTTCTAGATAATGAATGAACTGAAAAGGAACATTTGCCTGGGTTACCTTAATTTTAATTGGTTTATGTGGCTTTATTTTTGGGTTTTGGGGTTGGTGTGGGGGTTTTTTTTGTTTTTTTTTAATGCCTTTACTTCTCTCAGCAATTTCTGTTTCAGTACCTTTTAATTTCTGCAAGTTCAGGCATGTAGAGGAGATCCAAAGGCTCTTTTTAGACACTTTTGTGCTTTATTGCTTCTGGAATCAAATAGATCCTGATCCTACAAGCACCTATGTGATTTATCCTTAGGTGCACTTGTAGTCTGTTTGGTTAAACTGTGTTTGCAGAATGAGGGTCTATAATGTTCTTCAAACAGTGAGTCTGATATGTTCTTCCTCAGAATGAAGATCATCATTACAAAGCATACTGACAACAGCTAAACATCCATGTGATGTGTGTGAGTGTGAACGGGGTGGGGAAAAGTTCAGGTCTTCAGATACCATAAGAACTCCCTGCAAATTGCCTCTTTTAACTAGCCACTTCAATATCTGGTAATAAACCCCTTCATTTCACTTGACTCAACCTGATGATAAAAGATTTTGTATTTTCACTCCCTCTTCTCCTGAGGAAATAGCTGAGCCCAGTTTTCTAATAACTGAAACTGTTGGCTTTTAAAAATTAGCTTGAAATACCTCCAGGAGCATTATTTGGCTGACTTCAAGGCAGCTTCTTAAATGCTTAATGCTTTTGAAAGTCAAATTAAAGGTTTGTTTCATTTAAGTTGTATAGCTGGATAAGATGAAATAAAGTGCCCTACTTGCATGTAGCAATCTATGTGAAATGGTTTTTTGATCGTCTTCATGCATATCTAAAATTCACCTCCAGTTTCTTTTCAGGATGTCAGCTTATTCAGCTTTTACCATAATGGTTCATTAGCCTCCTAGGCTTTTTCTTAAGACTTGCAGTCAATTTCCCATCTTTGCTGTTTTACATTAAATCACTTCGATTTCCTAAATGGAGTGGGGGAGAGGACAAGCAAAAATTGTGGAAAGGGGGGTTCTTCAGTGTGGATACATCATTTGTGCTTTGCAGCATACTTGCAGTATTGTGAAGTTTTTGCCCTGAGCACCAGCTCTGCTAAATTTATCAAGTATTCCCACTTCTTAGAGAATGATTTAAGTATGTGCTGCTGATGCCTCTTCTTGTTGGTGATCGTTATGTTAGGATCAATGGGACTTCACATTTGGGTAGTGTCAAGTGAGACTCTAAATGTTCATCTCACTGGAGCGTGTTGCAGTGTTCCACATTAAATCTCTTGAAAATCTAGTAGTTACTTGTTCACATAGTTCCATAGCTCCACTGAATGTAACTGAACTGAAAAAAACTTGTCTGTTGTACTCAGTGGATTGGAACATGTTTTCTAGCCCCCTTGGCAATGTGCTGTGTGTTGCTTTGGCTCTGCTTGCAAATGGAGATGATTTACATTTCTTCAAACTGTGTATGTAACCATACAGAGACTTTAGTGGTAACCCTCCACCCTGAGTAAAATCAGGAGAGACATTACCGCCCCCCAGAGCTAAGCTTTTCTCCTTGGTTTCAAATGGATGAAGTCCTGCCTTTTCTCTAGTGATCACAGGATCTGTTCTCAATTAATGATTGTGCTATACTGTGGGGAATTTGCTGGTTTTCTCCCCAGCACTCACTGCTGCGCTGGTGTGTACTGTGTTTATCAAAAAACTGGAGCACACCTGTGGTGGATTCACCTAGGCCAGCAGCTAAGCATCCACACAGTCACATAGTGACTGCTCTGCGGTGGGGTAGGGAAGAGAATAGGAAGAGCAGAAGTAAGACATCTTGTAAATGAAAATTAAAGACAGTTTAATAACAGAAGGACAGAGACTAAAGCAAAGCACAAGTGGTGCACCGCATACTACCACAAGTGGTGCACCGCATACTACCAGCAGATTGAAGGCCAGCCAGTGCCTGAGCAATGTCCCACTGCTTTTCTTCCCCCATTCCTGATTCTTATTGCTGAGCAGGGCATTTTACCCCTTTGGTCAGGCCAGGTTGACTGTCCTGGCTGCATCCCCTCCCAGTCTTTTGCCTACCCTCTCTTACATACTGTTGTGAAAGAGAGCAAGCCTGGGTGCTGTGCCAGCACTGCTCAGCAACAGCCAAACCATGGATGTGCTAGCAATGCTGCTTTAGCCACAAATCCAACATACAGAAGCATATGGGCTGCTATGAAGAAAGCAAACTCCATCCCATCTTTCTAAGTGTACATTTTTACCACTCTGATTTCAGTGTTTCTGAGCTTGGTAACTTTGTCATGTGTATTGTCAGGATGGTCTTGGTGTATGCAACCAATGCAGCTAGCACAGCAAAGTAAAACTCAGCAATATTGCTTTGTACCAAAATCATCTGGTTTTACAAGTTTACCAGTAATGGGAGGTGACACATTCCTTAAAATCTGTCCATGAACCCAACGCAAGTGTAGTAGGATAGCAGTGACCTCTTAATTAACCACTTCATAAAATCTGTTATTAACTCTGCTCTGGAAGAGTTCTGCTTCCATTGGTACCATTATACTGAAATGCAGTTTAATGAAAAGCATGGTTTATTTCTCTCAGTATTTAATCTTTTTAATGCTTTCTGGGCAACTATATTTGTAGACTAACAAGCAGCTCCAGGTTATAGGATTCCTGCACTTCTGTGGTACCCACTGAACTGTACCCTTGAGAGATACAGGACATTATATGTGTCCTGCTGGTAGCAGGATCTAGGCCCCCTTAAGTATAATTTTCAGTGTGGGAAACACAACAAAATGGTGCTTGCACAAGAGTACAAATTACAGGGGATGAAGACAGTAAATTGTTTTGAGGGGTCATAACATGTTCTATGTATTTCATAGTATGTGCCGTTTTCCTGGCAAAACCTTCTGTGGCAGCACAAAATCATTTACTTGCAGCATTTTATGCCATGAAATGGTGACTGCTGAGATCAGGATTAATTTCTTTCTTGCAGCTTGAGACTTTGCCAGAAGGATGTTTTGGCTGTGCTGAAGTAGTCTGTGTAATTAATGGTAGCCTACTGTATGGCATTGTTTCCGTCTCAGGCTTGTAAAAAAAATTAGTTCAATTTGCAGTCATCCTCAGGTTACATTCTGTATGTATTTTGTAAAGCTATTTGCCTTACAAATATTTTTACTTGATCACTGACAAATAGGAGGAGTGCAGTAGATTTCCCTCCACATTGGAATATCATAGAACTGACAGAATTTTGTCTTCTGAAAATGTAATGGTGAGCCTACCTGCCTCAAAGTGGAAGGAAGCTGTAGTGGTATCAGTTTATCAGTCATTGTTTTTAGAAGCCAACAGTTTCCATAGTGCACAATGAAAACCAAATGTCTTTGGTGTGGGCAATAAGTTGGGATACTTTCTGATGTTTTAAAGGTGATCAGTGTCTTGTTCCCTTTTTCCTGTTTGCATGTTGCTAGAAAAGCATTCAACATCCCTATCCCTCCAAATCTAAGTAAAAGAAGAGCATTAATTTATTTCTGAGGGTTTAATCTGCGCCTGTTTCTAATTCCTGTTACTTTGAGAGATCAGTTTTCAAAGCTGTGAATTGTAAACATGAAGAGCATGACAACTGTTAAGGGTGACTAAGAGAGAAGACTGTTGCTGTTGGAATGAAACAATCAATTTTATGGAAAGTTCCTCTACCACAGAAAATTGAGATAAATGAGCACCAAATCTTTCGTATGAGTGAATTAACATTCTAGTCTGTATGTATTAGTCAGCTTTTCATAACAGTTAAATAGTTTTTAATCTGTCTTTATGATGGCTCTACAGGACATTTAGAGAGGGATACTGAAGTATGTGGAAGATTTAAGCTTCATAATTAGTATTTTCTAGTTAAGAAGGAATAGATGTATTCTCTGTCAATGTTGTTTCCAACAAAAAAAGAAGGAACTACCCACATTTTGCGTATGATGGGTAAAATGTAGAAGGACTGAAACAGTAGCAGTGATTTGTAAAGGTTTTCAGTGATGTTTGTTTTGTGAATTGGTGGCAAAATGGTAAATATTTAAGTTATAAAATGGTTCAGAACCTGTGTTTGAACTACTGAATGCTATTCAAAGAAGAGTGATTAGTGGATGCTGAACTGAGTCACAGGTACACTTGGACTTTAGCCTCTTGTGTGGGAAAGTGGCCAATCCTCACTCTATAACATCTCTGAAGTGTTTGCCAAGTTGCCTTAGCACTGCATACCCCACTATGGTGTTTGATTTAAGGAAAAAAACCTACTTTACTCGTTTGCTCCAGAGTTGCATCACCTTTTTTTTTTTTTTTTTTTTTTTTTCCCCCCCCTTCTTCTTCAGACATCACAGTCATCATCACTTGGCTTTTAATTAGTATTTATTGTTTCTAATTGTCTGGAAAGTGTTCTATGAGCGCATAATTAAAAAACCTTCCCTTTTGAAAAGGTTTTCAAGCAGCTTACCAAATGAGGCCCCAGCAGTGGGTATGGTTGAGAGGTAGGAAGCATTAAATGCTGAGCAGTAATACTGACACATTGATAACCTTAGCTGGTTAAGAGAGGGATGGGGGTCTTGTGGTGTTTTGTTCTGGAGGTGGTGTGGTTGGTGCGACTTGAAAGTGGTCACAGAAGGTGAGGCTCCAATTCTTTCAGTCTGCCTTCTGTATCCTTGTAGGCAGCATGGGGTAAGTGCGTGGTCCTTTGTAAATGTTTTCTTTTGAGGATGTACCCAGCAGGAGAGAGAAGTTGACATGGCCTGTTGGCAGAGAAGAGGTCACTTCTCTGTAATGAACAGAAAAGAAACAGAGGATGAGGATGAGCCAAAAATAATCTATTTTCACTCTTATTTGGACTCAGAACACAGAACATGTAGAAAATGTTTCTGATTTGTGGAAGTTCAGTCTGTGGCAAATTTGATGCTTTCAAAGTAATTGATATAAAAGGTATAATAAATGTGACATTAAATGCTGATTTGGAAACATCCATGGACTTCTTTTGGGTAAAGGAAGTTTGACAAGATTTGGAGAGAAAATTCAGTATGTTAGTACCTGAATAACTGTTGATGCTGTTGCAGTGCTAGAGAAAAGATATCCATGTTCTAGTTTTAATTGTTGGAATTGCAGGAGGATATAGTTAATTGGTTTTTACTTGGATCTCCTCAGTTTCTGTCTGCTTGTTAGCCAGTATTACACAGAGCTGGCATTCCTCGGTTTGATGAATTAGAAGGGTATATGTGTAACTTGAAGGTTGGCAGATCTGATCTGCACCAGCTCTGGACAATGAAGTCATTAATGAATACCACTAAGTTAGAACACAGTGAGAGACCTGTATGGTCATTTTGCAGCCAAGTCAATTTTTCTCCAGTGTATCCTCTATAATGGGGATTTTGTAAATGCCTAAGGAGTAGTATAAAGAGGTTAATTTCTTGCCCAGAAGAACAAAGACCTCACCATTCCTAGAGGTTTGGGAAGGAGGATTGAAGGACTATGAAGTGATCTGTGTCAAGAATCTTGGTTTTTTTTTTTTGTTTTTTTTGTTAACTTCAAAAATAGTTAAGACAATATTAATCTGCATTTGAGAAGTGCGACTGTGAACAGGAGAACCAACCTACAGGTATGCAGGTGATCTTGGAGACCACAGCAATGCTCAAAGCCGAGGACAACTGACACCAGTGTTGGATTTTCAGTACATTGGTCTGGATTTCAGCCCTTATAAAAGTAGCTTAAGAAGAGAGTGAGTGCTTTTCTGAAGGCTGTGTGATTGTTTTTCAGCAGCTACCATGTGTTTTCTTTACTGATATGGCATAATGCCAGTGTGGCTTTGTGGCTTTTGGACAGCTGTAAGAGAAGGCAGCATAAGCCTGCGTCTACCTGTACCTGGTAGGTGTGTTACTGTTGCATTGCCTCAACACTATCCAGCAGCCTCCTAGTGTTGTTGAAAAGTTGCTTCCCAGGGGTATGTGGCAGCAGACTTTCTGAAGTATGACATCACACCCAGTATGATTTTAAAAATAGATTACAAGATTTTGACTCTTCTGCTGTCTTGTTCTGTGCAATTTGTATCCTGTCATTTAAAGGGCTACAATGAATAATTTGCAAAGCAATAAACCTTCAAGTTTATTTTAGTTTCACAAAGTGAATTCTTGAAAGGACATATTTGCATAATGCATCTTTGGTTGTTTTAAGATAAAAACACAATTAAACAGGAAATAGAACTATCCTAGAAAAACAGAGCAAGAAGCCTTTGAGTTGGGAGCAGAGCTATTTGCAGGGAGTCTGTGGTGGGATACATCAAAATTACTTGAGAGTTAAATGACTTTCTCATCTCAAAGATGTATTTGCAATGTAAATGTGTGAGAAACATATGAAAGGCAATAGATCTAAACAAGGCAGCACAACCTTTGCTTGCCCTGCTGTGTTCTTTCATGCAGGTATGAGAAATTAAATAAATTTTTAAAAAAGGTGCAAGTGCTAGTGGGATCATGAGAAAAGCCTGGCAAAGCCTGGCAATCTTGACGGAGCAGTGGGAAACAGCAGCTTCTTTTTCTAAACTGCTGTGGAAAATTGAAGCATAATTTAAAATAGTTAAGAAACCTTTCCTGCCTGGCATGACTCATTGTCATCGTTCTGTGTGCCTCGCAGTAGCTGATATTTGAATTATCTCTCAGTCCTTATGGTGAGTGGAAGTAATGAGCAGTAATATGAACAATAAAGAGGAATCAGAGTCTTGCCCTGATTCTTAGGGGTAGATAAATCCCAAGGATTCAGTGATACCACAGACCAAAATTAGCATTTCAGCAATGATGAAATATGGTAGCTGTAGGCTTTGGGATCTTGACAAAGTGTAGCAGAAGGTCTGTGTCAATTGCGGAGTATTCTGGGAGATGTTGACTTAAAACTGATCAAATTTCTAAGGCAATGGAACTTCAGTAGTTTAGAACTGTTTTTTCATGGAGTGAACAGCTAAGAGTAAGGGCTGAGTAAGTTTGACTGTTTCTGGAGCTTATATACTTGCGGAGCTTTTGAAGGCAGGTTACTTGGTCTGCTTTGAAAAACCTCCAGGAAACTAAATTTTTTTATTATCTGATTGGTGAGATGCATAAACATAATTTAATTTCATTTAGTTTTTTAATCATAGATTTGGAAGCTGTTTTGTTTATACTATGTGCCATTTGTAGCAAGGAGCAGATTAAACTTGGGACAAAAAACCCCACAAACACCATGCTGATTTTAGTGGTTTGTCCCATGACACATCTCATCCTATATTTTAATTTTTTTGCTAGACTTCAGGCTCTTATTTGGCTTGAAAACATAGACTGTACTAATATAGGAGACCTGGAAATCAGGAAGGTATAGGGCAACCAAGCTGTTATGGTCATTTGATACTAAATCAGTTCCTTTTTATGCCCTGTTTGTGCCTGATGTGACAGATACTTATGTGTGTTTTGGGGGGTGGGGTGTTTATACCAGCATATTAATGCTCCTCTATTTAGGCTAGGGAAGACAGAGATGGCAGAAGTGAGCAGACTTTCTGCATTCCAACATGGCATTTATTGAAGCCAGTGGTTTGTTTCTCTTTAGGAAGATCTAACATTTACTGAAAGTAATATTTAGTCAGCTTTTGGGATCTCACTAAGTCATACCTAAAAGCCTGATTGGAAGGTGACATCTGAAAAAGGAAAAAAATGCACCAAAAAAGAACTCTGTCTGAAATAGTAAATATAATAATGATAATACGTTGATAATACATAACATCAGACATAGAATAAATACCTCTCTGCAGATTATCTTTTCCTTGGGCAAAGAAAAAGGTCCACCATTCTGCATTCAGGTGACATAAAATTGCTTATCGAGGCAGACCAGTGCAGTTGAAATGCTATTTTGGTCCCTTCAGAAACAGTGAAATAGTGTACCAAGGAGATTATGCTGTTAATCACTGAAACCACTTGAGCAGCACTAAATAAGCTATGTTAATGTAACTTCAAGGGTACCTGATGCTTGGAAATCTGTCTAGAAATCTTGCAGGTTCTCCTCCTGTAAATCACTGTGATACAAAGCAATAAAGAAATAGTAATCAAATGACCTTTGCTTGTGGAAACACAAATTTCATCCTGCAATTGGAACACCATTTTGCTGTATCTAATAGCAGTGCTAACCTCAAGCCTGCTCAGAGATTTGTGTTACCAAAGTGAGTTGTTTGGACTCGTTTCTTTGGCATGCAAGGGGCCATTAGGATGATTCTGTGGTGGGGTATTGGGGTTCTGCTTCCGTGTGTTCACAAGAAAAAGTCCTCAGATGTTTGTTCTGCAGGACTGGAGACAGCTTCCCATCTGACAGCAACCATGAGAGCTCACTTACATGCTGTCCAGTACGTAAGTATAAAGAAACGTAATTGGAGAGCTATTTGATCAAGGGAAACAATTAAGCCATTGAAGCTTACTAAGCTTTGCCATCGTTTTGTGCACATGAACACTTCGAAGTCCAATTTTTATTTATTTTGTCTGGACACATTCTCTGAACTCATCTGTGGGGGATGACAGGTCATACTCCTTTTGTATATAGTGAGATCATAGCTTCATGGAATTGTTTGCCTTGGAAGGAATCTTAAAGATCATCTAGTTCAACCCTATTCCACCCTCCCAATTTCAATCTGTGACCCAAACCCAAGAAAGAGTTGTATTTTGCAGTTTCTGGGACTAAGTTTATTAAATGTTACTTTAGTGGATTTACTTTTTTTTTTTTTAATTTTTTTTTTAAAATAGTTTACCTGTATTTTGGAAGGATATGGGAAGGAAAGGAAATAGCACACCAGTCAAATTCTCATATTCTGATATCCTTTCTCATCATGGTTAACTAAATTCTAGAATGAATATTTGTCACCATAAACTAGAACTTTTAATATCTGCTATATGATGCTGTTATGGTTATGGAATTCTTTGAGCCCATGAATTCTTCATGAATTCTTTGTTTGGTGTTGTTTATTGTATTGTTGTAGATCTTGCTCCATCCTTTAAAATTATTTTTAACCAGAAGCTGGTACCACTCCACAGCAGTGTTTCTGCCCAAGTTACCTTGGGGTATTGTTCAAATCAACGTTTAAATTCTTTCTGAAGTTTGATATATGAACAATCCCTTGCAATTTTTTTTTGTCATGACATTCTTGTACCTTTTATATTTGTTCATGGTTAGCTAAATTCTCATTTGAGGGCTCTTAAGCATTCAGCTGAAACTGATAATGTCTTTGGGTGAGATTTTATTTTACTTGAGTATTCAGCTGAAGAGGTAATCAATACTTCTGTATTTTTGCAGGATGAGGAATAAAATTAGTTACATCACAGAGTATTTATCATTTCATCTTCCTTTACTCACACAGTAATGAATTCATCATGTATATCAGACAAGTATATTATTTCATTCTGCACAATCAATATTAATTTAAAATTGTTTCTTTTCCTGCAACCACAAGGAGATAAACTCCTGTGTGACAGCCTGGTTTTGAATGTTCATATGTCTTTGTTATTGTGTTTGCTGTCAACACCACCTAAGTAGGAAATCATCTTATTTGAAGTTACTTCCTTAAAATAGGTGAGGCTTTGGGAAAATGAAAAACTTTTTGCATGTAGCATTTATGCAGTGAAGTGCATAAAAAGTCCTTTGGGAAATCAAACTCTTGACAACTAATGAAGTAAAAGCAGCTGATTTTGCAGGTCAGCAGCATGAATCAATTCATAAGTGAAAATTTGTTGGGAATTCCTTTTATTAATAATATGTCCTTGAAGTCAGATGGTTTTACACCAGCAAGGGTCGTTTAATCAATTTTGCATGTGAAAGCAGTGCTGCCATTCTTCCAAGAGTTATTTGTGTGATTTCAGCACTAGGAGGAAAATGAGGATTAACTTTGATCAGTTGGATATTATTTCATTTATCTCTTCTTCAAGGTGCAGTATTTTTCTTCTTCACTTGTTCAGTTTTATTATTAATACTATTATTGAAAACACCGTGCCTGTTTTGAGTGTTTGCCACAGAGGGAATGCTCTTTTGAAATCAAAGTTTTGGATTAAGGTGGTTCTAACCGTGGCTTGGCTTGGTCCTTGGGACGTATCTGGGGTTTTTACACAGCTTGAAACAGCTTGTCATGAGAAGTGTAGTGCCCGTAGTGATTTGCTGTGCATTGTGAGTGTGTAAACTCACAGGCCTCTGTATTACTCACCAATTTATTGTCTTTTCAGAAAGATGCAGAATTAGTACTTGCTGGGTCAGTGTCATGTATGTTACCAACTAGTTACCTGGAGTGGTGTTTTTGAGGGGGGATTCCCAGTGTCAGTGGTGGTTTTACAGTTAGCTAGTTATGTTTGGTTAGTCTTTTCACTCATGCTGATCACCCCAGAATGTGTTTTCATGAACCCACTGGAAATAGCAGGGCAAATCAAAGGCAGTGAGTAGTGCCTTCTCATCAGGCAGCACTGTACCCGCACAGGGAGCACTCACACTTGTGGCATTTTACTTTGCACTGTGCCTGGAGTGCTTCAGAATTGCTTTATTTTCATGGATTTTATTATGCTCATCTTTTGACTTAGAAATATCAGGACTTTCGGTTTATCCTACTTTCTTTGCTGTATCATTTCAAGTATGAGAGCTCCCAACTGTGCCTGAATGTGTAAGGAGCATACTTAAATTTCAGTGAATTGCCAAAATCTCACATTTTCTTCACAGCTTTATAGAGATGATTCTGTATATTAGGCAATGAAAACTATTATTATTTGTAAGTCACTGTCAGAATTCTTAGATTATTTTCTTGTAAGCAACTTCCATTATAGATTAAAAGTTATATGGTTTGAAAGTCTTTTGACATATTTACTGGCTCTTACCTCACCTGGCTCCAATGTTGGGAGGACAACATATTGTTAATTATTCCTCCCTAAGAAAGCATTTTTAAAATGTAGTTTCTGCAAGGATGTTCCTTACATTGATTCTGATGAATATCCTCTAATGCTGAATTTGTGCAGAGCCTACTAAGTTGATTCAAGGAAAGGTCATTAAATTCAAAGTCTATCTATGAATGGCATCTGTGGATTTAGTGTCAGCTATTTTTATATTTGTAATGTTAAAACATTTCAATGGCTACCATTTGCTTTGAGCTAAGAGCTGGAAAAGCTAATTGCTACTGATGAAAGTTACATGTAGTAGTTAATGTCATGGTTTTGGTGTTTTTCATGAATTAAGCTATCAAAGAGATAGCATCATAGACTGCATTCACATAAAGTAATGGAAACTATTTTATAATTATTTAGTAGAATAAAGCTCTTTTACTTTGTCTTGGAGACTGCAATGGTTGGAAAGCCTTAAGTGGCCAACACAGCTGCTTGGAAGTAGGAAGCTAAGTCTGTCTCACTTTGTCCTCAAGTAAGGACATCTCTTAGACATCATAAATTCATATATTCAATTAAATTACCTTTTTTTTTTTTTTTTTAAATATTGAGGGTAATTGATATTGAGAGTAGTATTGAGGGAAAATAAGGCCTCTAAGCCTTCTCCTGCGTGATTGTACAGCTTGTAATTCTAAGCAAGGAGGCAAACCAGAGGCCTCAAACACCACAATTAATAAAACTGATCTAGACACCCCACTGGAGATTGTCAACACCTGGTAGTCTAAATGGCCTAGCTGGCAGTCTGAAACCCACTGATTGTCTTCTAGTGTCCTTGCAGGTGTTGAACAGTAGTATGATGTGCTAGGGATACAGGTAAGGTTTATAGATGGATGTGATTTTTCTTATTATTTACTGCCTGTTCCTCCCTGCTGCCTCCCGTTGTGACTAGTTTACACCCTTCATTCCTCTCCTCCTGTTGTCTTCTTTTCACCCATTCCTTTCCTTGTCAATACTGCATTTCCCCCCCTTGCTCTCAAGTTCTAGTCAGTTTAGTTTTCAAAACTGCTGCTTTCTTTTCAGTCCTGAAAATGACACTGTGGCAACTTACTGTATAATTCCATGTATAATTTCCACACATACTAGTGCGCTTTAAGTGCCAATTATCTACATACAAATCTGTCTCAGTCCATATGTTATAGAAATACTTAGCTTTGTAAGTCCAGGAAAATGAGCTGTTTCACTCAGCAATGATACTAGATTTGAAATGGAAATTCTTGTGGAGTTCTGTGATATGTTCCTATAATGAGCATGTCATAGAGCCCACATGGGTATGATAACAAATCTTCACTTCAGATCTTGTAAAAGTAGACATTGTTGGGGGTCTTGTTCAGAGTGCATCACATTAGCAGTAAAACAGTGTTTAAAACATGTTGTGATGACGCAGAATGGTTTGAAGCTGAAGGAGAGGCTTTGAGGGGACCTGATAGTAGCCTTCCAGTATCTGAAGGTGGCCTACAGGAAGGCTGGGGAAGGATTATTTACAAGGTCCTGCAACGACAGGACAAGGGGCAATGGGCTTAAACTGGCAGAGGGGAGATTTAGACTAGGAGGAAGTTCTTTCCAGTGAGGGTGGTGAGGCACTGGAACAGGTTGCCCAGGGAGATTGTGGCTGCTCCCTCCCTGGATGTGTTCAAGGCCAGATTGGATGAGGCCTTGAGTAACCTGTCCTAGTGGGAGGTGTCCCTGCCTGTGGCAGGGGGTTGGAACTAGATGATCCTTGAGGTCCCTTCCAACCTTACCATTCTATGATTCTATGAGAGGGGCTTTAGACTTGACGTTAGGAAGAAGCTCTTCAGAATGAGGGTGCTGAGAGTCTGGAATAGGTTGCCCGGTGAGGTTGTGGATGCCTCCTCCCTGGGATGGGGGTGGGNACTGGATTAATGGAGAATAGTCTTATACTGAAATTTATCTGTACCTTATCTCTCTGTCAGCAGTACACATTACTTTGTTTCCATGGTTTTGCAGATAAGTTGCATGTCTTGCTAAATAATCTGCTTTCATGCAGAACTTTGTGTCTGTTTTCTGCTGAGTCAGTCTCTCTGCAGCCATTGAAGATGCTCAGAAAGATTAAAATGAAAAGTTTGTTAATCAAACAACTGGATACTGCATTTAGTAGAATTGGCTAGATAGATACATTATAGTCTTCCTAAATGATGAAATGATAAATTAGCTTATATTTTTAGTGATGAATGAGAAATTAAATCTTTGCTGCATCATGTACACATACATTTCCAATACAATTCCCTTTTGTGTTGCACTAAAGTAGTTACTACCTTCTCCCAACACTGCTCTTCTGTCATGAAGACAGTTTGTTCTGTTCTATAAGGAAAGTTAGAGAGATCCTTTTTTCAGAAATACTCATTTAAATAGGAACAAAAGAACCATCCTTCTACAAATTAATAACTAATTGGTAATTTGAGGGGGAAATTTTATATGGAGAATGGTACATGTCATTTAATCATCCAATTGCAATTTCAGTGTTCGGCAGCAGCAAATAATTCTTACAGCACACGGTTGCAGTGTATTCAGTCTCTGATACATGCAACTAAACAGATGGTGAGGTGGCATTGTTGTGGAAGAGAACTAGTGAGAGAGGGTGTGGGTTTTTTTAATGTCTCTTAATTCTTTTACCAAATCTGACTTCTGAAAGTTCTATATCCCCCATTAAACTGTGTTTTCAGTCTGCAGAGACTAAGGGAGAGAATCTTCCTGTCAAGTGGACGGTGAGGTATTGGGTATTTAACATCCCTGTGAATGTACATATATCTGTGTGCAGCTTGCCTCAACAACATGGGAAATAGTATCTGTTGTTTCTTTCACTAATGTATTTCTCATATTATTTAGCCTGCACCAATTTCTGACAGGAAAGAGAGAAGGTAAGAAAGGAGATGACTGTTTTCTTCCTATTAGTGAAGTACACAGGTTAGAGGGAGAGAGTAAGGAACGCTGAATTGATTAGTCTTCTGCTTTACAGAATTTGTGCCTTTCTAGTAGACCGTTGAACTAATTTTTCTTCTTTTTCATTAATTAGCATTATCTGCTAACACCATTCTATAAAATGGTATTTTTTTTTATGGATACTTTTTTCTGAGATTTTTATTGTAGTCAACATTTTAATTTTTTTTTAAAATAAATGCTTTATTATTTTAATTTTTTTTTGTTTTTAAATTTTTTTTCCAAATAAAAAACAATGCTATTGTTTTTTGTTTAAATATTATTTTTAATTTAAATGGATTTTGGGAAGTGTTAACAATCCACAAAGTAGTTGCTTTACCCCTTTGTCTCTAGTAAGTCAGATTTTTAAACAAAGTTGTCCTGTAACTTCAAGATAAAACACTGACCAGCAGGCAAATCATATCCTAGGCTGTATCAAGAGGAGTGTGGCCAGCAAGTCAGGAGAGCGAATTCTGCCCCTTTAGTCTGTTCTGGTGAGACCCCCGCCTTGAATACTGCATCCAGTTCTGGTGTCCCCAACATAAGAAGGGTACGGAGCTGTTGGAGCTTCTCCAGAAGAAGGCCACAAAGATATCGAAGGGCTGGAGCACCTCTCCTATGAGGATAGGCTGAGGGAGCTGGGATTGTTCAGCCTAGAAAAGAGAAAACTCTGGGGGGAACTTAGAGCTGCCTTCCAATACGTGAAAGAAGCTTCCAGGAAAGCTGAAGAGAGACTTTTCATAAGGATGTCTTGCAGTAGCACTAAGGCAAATGTTTTGAAGCTGAGGAAAGTAGGTTTTGTCTGGGTCTTAGGAAGAAGTTCTTGTAAGGCCCTGCTTGCATTGCTCATTACCTAAATTAATGGAATCATAGAATGGTTTAGGTTGGAAGGGACTTCAAAGATCATCCAGTTCCAACCCCCTGCCATAGGCAGGGACACCTCCCACTAGAACAGGTCACTTGAAGGCCTCATCTAACCTGGCCTTGAACACCTCCAGGGAGGGAGCAGCCACAACCTCCCTGGCCAACCTGTTCCTGTGTTTCACCACTCTTACTGTAAAGAACTTCTTCCTAACATCTATGTTAAATCCCCCTTTTCCAGTTTAAACCCATTACTCCTTGTCCTGCCATTACAAGACCTTGTAAATAGTCCCTCCTCAGCCCTCTTGTAAGCCCCGTTCAGATGCTGGAAGGCCACTACAAGGTCTTCTTGAAGACTTCTCTTCTCCAGGCTGATGACCCCCAACTCTTGTAACCTGTTCTCATAACAGAGCTACTCCAACTCTCTGAGCATCTTTGTGGCCTTCTCTGGACTCTTTCAAACAGTTCAATGTCCTTCTTGTGTTGGGGGCTCCAGAATTGTACACAGTACTCCAGGTGGGGTCTCAAGAGAGCTTGCCATTCTGTGAGCTTCCAGAGAAAAGAACTTATTTTGCCTCTTTTGATTATTTTAGTGCTGTGAATTTCTGTGAATTTCTACTCACAAAAAAATGTAGTCATTTTAATTACTAATTTAATTACACATGCAGAATTATGAATGACCAAACAGAATTTCTTGAACATATTGGAAGATTTCCTTTTTCCAATAGTATATTCATATGTATAGAAACAGTTGTGGATTTAGCCAGTGTTAAGTGATTCCTTTAGAAGTTCAGCACAATAAGCAGCACAGACTTGCAAACATCATCTTATGGGACAGTTCAGAAAGTCTATAATTATTTGTAAACATCTTTTGAACTGGGAAATATAGATAATTCTGTAGTCACTTAAACTTGTCAAAATAGCCCCCAGAAACAAACTCATTAGTGTAATATTTGTCTGTCGATACCCTAAATTATCAAAGAAGAATTCCAGAAGTTCTGAAGATGTTAACAAAATGATCATAAGTGTAATTAATTTTGAGCCCTGAAACTGGTGCTATATTTAAAAGCCCCAAATAAATAGAAACTATTTCTTCTCTGGCAGGAGCAGAATATATCCTTCAATGTAGAAAAGGGAAGAGGAAAAAGAAAATTACTATAAACAGAAATAAATATTTTATAGCAGATCTCTGCTACACATCTTCCAATTACTGTAAAGTCCTGCAATCACTATGGTTTGGGTAGGTTGAAAACAAATCAGCATTGTTTTATTGAAGTTTTTAAAAATGATGGAAAATCAGATACTCTTTCAGTTTTCTAGAATAATCATTCTTAATCATTTGCTTAGCAAAACAATTTATTAAGCAATGAAGGATAACGAACCATAAAGTTTTAATTTGCCTTTTTTAATTGAGTTGTTAATTAGTACCCCTCCACAGTTGGTAACTCCCAACTTGCTTTGTGTTGTTCTGTATCCAAGACATTTAAGGAACCTAATCTATCTTAGTTATTCCAAAAAGACACTTCCATGAATCAAATCTATAGGTGATTATGTTCTAACTGTGCTGGGGCTTCTGTGAGTGCATATTAATTATATCAGTGGTTAATGATCAGGCAAGAAATATGTGAATGCCAGCAACGATTGTTTAGCAGCAACATCCTGTGTTTGCTGAAGTGTTTAGTCCTGCCACCTCACTCAGTGTAGAAACTTAAGGCATTGTTGTCTTGTAAGAGCATTGTCAAGGCCTTCCTTTTGGCATTTTTGGTGTATGAGGACTTGTTGAGATCTTGTTATCCATAGTAATATCAAAGCATTTATTTCATCTTACTGCATTGTTCATAAATTTTATTATATTGCTGTTTTAAATTGCAAATTTTCCTCCTCATTAAGAATTTAAGCTAGGAGTTCTCAATTCCTGCTCTCATGAGCCTCATGGGTCTAAAAGNAAATTAATGGAATCATAGAATGGTTTAGGTTGGAAGGGACTTCAAAGATCATCCAGTTCCAACCCCCTGCCATAGGCAGGGACACCTCCCACTAGAACAGGTCACTTGAAGGCCTCATCTAACCTGGCCTTGAACACCTCCAGGGAGGGAGCAGCCACAACCTCCCTGGCCAACCTGTTCCTGTGTTTCACCACTCTTACTGTAAAGAACTTCTTCCTAACATCTATGTTAAATCCCCCTTTTCCAGTTTAAACCCATTACTCCTTGTCCTGCCATTACAAGACCTTGTAAATAGTCCCTCCTCAGCCCTCTTGTAAGCCCCGTTCAGATGCTGGAAGGCCACTACAAGGTCTTCTTGAAGACTTCTCTTCTCCAGGCTGATGACCCCCAACTCTTGTAACCTGTTCTCATAACAGAGCTACTCCAACTCTCTGAGCATCTTTGTGGCCTTCTCTGGACTCTTTCAAACAGTTCAATGTCCTTCTTGTGTTGGGGGCTCCAGAATTGTACACAGTACTCCAGGTGGGGTCTCAAGAGAGCTTGCCATTCTGTGAGCTTCCAGAGAAAAGAACTTATTTTGCCTCTTTTGATTATTTTAGTGCTGTGAATTTCTGTGAATTTCTACTCACAAAAAAATGTAGTCATTTTAATTACTAATTTAATTACACATGCAGAATTATGAATGACCAAACAGAATTTCTTGAACATATTGGAAGATTTCCTTTTTCCAATAGTATATTCATATGTATAGAAACAGTTGTGGATTTAGCCAGTGTTAAGTGATTCCTTTAGAAGTTCAGCACAATAAGCAGCACAGACTTGCAAACATCATCTTATGGGACAGTTCAGAAAGTCTATAATTATTTGTAAACATCTTTTGAACTGGGAAATATAGATAATTCTGTAGTCACTTAAACTTGTCAAAATAGCCCCCAGAAACAAACTCATTAGTGTAATATTTGTCTGTCGATACCCTAAATTATCAAAGAAGAATTCCAGAAGTTCTGAAGATGTTAACAAAATGATCATAAGTGTAATTAATTTTGAGCCCTGAAACTGGTGCTATATTTAAAAGCCCCAAATAAATAGAAACTATTTCTTCTCTGGCAGGAGCAGAATATATCCTTCAATGTAGAAAAGGGAAGAGGAAAAAGAAAATTACTATAAACAGAAATAAATATTTTATAGCAGATCTCTGCTACACATCTTCCAATTACTGTAAAGTCCTGCAATCACTATGGTTTGGGTAGGTTGAAAACAAATCAGCATTGTTTTATTGAAGTTTTTAAAAATGATGGAAAATCAGATACTCTTTCAGTTTTCTAGAATAATCATTCTTAATCATTTGCTTAGCAAAACAATTTATTAAGCAATGAAGGATAACGAACCATAAAGTTTTAATTTGCCTTTTTTAATTGAGTTGTTAATTAGTACCCCTCCACAGTTGGTAACTCCCAACTTGCTTTGTGTTGTTCTGTATCCAAGACATTTAAGGAACCTAATCTATCTTAGTTATTCCAAAAAGACACTTCCATGAATCAAATCTATAGGTGATTATGTTCTAACTGTGCTGGGGCTTCTGTGAGTGCATATTAATTATATCAGTGGTTAATGATCAGGCAAGAAATATGTGAATGCCAGCAACGATTGTTTAGCAGCAACATCCTGTGTTTGCTGAAGTGTTTAGTCCTGCCACCTCACTCAGTGTAGAAACTTAAGGCATTGTTGTCTTGTAAGAGCATTGTCAAGGCCTTCCTTTTGGCATTTTTGGTGTATGAGGACTTGTTGAGATCTTGTTATCCATAGTAATATCAAAGCATTTATTTCATCTTACTGCATTGTTCATAAATTTTATTATATTGCTGTTTTAAATTGCAAATTTTCCTCCTCATTAAGAATTTAAGCTAGGAGTTCTCAATTCCTGCTCTCATGAGCCTCATGGGTCTAAAAGTCCTGGTTAGTGGATTATACAAACTGGTCAAAAGGAAATGACAAAACAAGGGTTAAATATACGTGAATTGCCGGTAAAATGAGTATAATCTGTACTGTACAAACTGTACTATGGGTTGTAGCATTTCCTTTGACGGCCAGGCTGCAGGACTAAACCCTAAGAGCAAGCTTATCTGTTAAGAAACAAATTTGGATTTCCACTTGCTGTATTCGTTCCAAGTTGTGTTTCTCAACACAGACTCTGCCTTTTCTGGTTTACATCCCAGATTGGTTTCCTAGAGAAATGGCTGGTGTAGCTGGGGATGGACCAGGATGACATCCTTATTTACTGACTTATGGTTCAGGTTAATTTTACAGAGTAGTACTCAGCAGTGATCTGCTGCACCTCAAGTGCATGGAAATGCCTTTTGATCCATTCAACATAACCATATGTTTAAACAGCAGCAGCAGCAGGAGAGGCACACCTGCAAATGGCAGCATGATCACAGATTAGCAACATGTAAATACTCATGGCTATATAGGGTACAGAAGCAGTAATTGGTGACTTGTCTATAGGGAAAATCTCAGCTAGAATCTTCATGTGCTGATTTTTCCCTTTATCCAAAGCCAGTTGTTAGTAGCAGAGACCTAGAGGATAGAGGAGGTTGTAGAAAGGAATTACCTGCAGTTTCTCTGCCTCTAAAGACCTTCAACCCCTATCCAAACTTTCCCATCATCCAAGGGAGCAGCAGATGACTAATTTATAACATCAGGTTGTGGTGCCTTAGGGAACATATGCCAAGCATGAATTGATAAGACAGACTGGGGAATTACGAGAGACAGATTGATTTATATTCCAGATCTCAACTTCTTTAATTGAAGACATGCCTTTCTATCACTTAGATGTCAGTCATTGCAGATAGGCCTAGTGCAGGGGAAGGTAGGCTTTAAACCTCAAAACTATATTCCTTATAACTCTGCAGGGATTTTGGTTTGCATACATCCATGTGGAGAGGATATTTGGACATGCTAAGTATGGTGGCTTCTTAAAAACTTTACTGGCTAACCATGGTAACCATGTTCTTACTATAACTTGATTTTTATTTTAAGCATGCAACAAAGATTCTGAAATTCCTCTCTGTTAAAATGGTGATGGCTGCTCAGTGCTGTGTTTAGCTGGCTGATAGAGAGAGGGTACATGCTGAGGACATGTTGACTCACATGTCATATTATTCAAATCCTGGGAAAAAATGCAAGAAGATGCTAGGGAACAAACTTGTTTTTTTTTTTTTCATTTTGATCAAAACAGAAGCTTAGACATTGAGATTTTCCATTTGTAAGGTAGAATATTCTGAAAATCCACAGGAATGTGTTGTTGCTGTTAGTGCATGATCAGAGTAGTAACTGACTTCCTGAGATGCTTTCTTATCAAGAGATTCCTTTTATGCTCAGTGAGCTTTATCATCTTATTTTGGGATGTCTGAGCTATTTGCATTTCCTTGATAAATTTAAACAATCCCAGAATCCAGTCTAACTCTCTTACCCCTTTCTGCCTTGCAAAGGAATCTCTACAGAGCTTCAATAAGCAGTATATTGCTTGAAAATGTTACTATTCCAGAGAATCAGCTAATGGGGTGGTCTATGTGACAACTGAAAGACTCACATTTCTGCATACTTTCACTGTAAAAGGCTGACTGATTGTGAACCAAAGCAGGTGCAACTTTCTCTCTATGGATTTGTGCATGTTCCTTGCACTGTGTCTTTTAGTCTGTAGGTGGATGAGGGCTTTGATCAGGACATGGATGGATTGGGGTGGCAGGACAGCTGAGAATCTGAGTCAAGCAGGTGTCTTAATCTGTATGAAACTGCAGCCATATATATAGAGAGTGAGATCAAGTTAGACACTTTAGGCACATGGACACCAGAGGACACAACCCACTCCCCTGTTTATAGAAGCTTTCAAAGTACTGCTTTTGAATTCACCGCTATGTATGTCAGCTTCAGTGACCCTAGCAGTGCAACTGGAGTTCAGATGGAAGAATAATGTGGTTGAAATTCACAAAACTCGGTGGAAACACAGACATGTTCTCTCAGTCATACTTCACGTTTTCTTATCAGTGTTTTTGGAATATTTAGGGAAGTGGCCAAGTCTTCCTTGTGCAAGGCTTCTCAAGTCCTTAAAGTTTGCATTACCTTAAAGCTTAGATGCTTTTAGCAGTAGGAGTGCTCTCTGCACTGCACTGGAGGCAGTCTAGTAAAGGAGCCGTGGAATCCATACTAATGAAATCTACCTTACAGTAACTGCTAGGAAGTTTTCATAGTATTCATAAATCTGCTATGAAAAGTGATTTATAAATGCAAAATTTGATTAAAGACTTCAGTTCTTTTAGCTGTGAAGAAAGCATTCACAATATCAATGCAGCCTAAATCAAATCTTCTTCCTATCTTCTTAAGGACTTTTTTTCTTGCCACTGGTACTTCCCTTTTGTGGAAGGGAGTTTGCCAGGGCTTTTTGTTCCAGAAATGTAATGAACTGTCATGGGTTAGTGCTTGTATCTGGCATGAATGTAGAGGTAGAATCAAGAATCTTTTAATAGGAAATAACCCAGTAAGATTATTAAAAGCATAATGAAAACCTCATTCAGTTCCCTGTCAGTTTTCAGAGCTGGAAGTGGCTTCTAATTTGCACAGGATTGGAATAGCATTGAAGAATTACAGTAACTAAGTGAAACACTCATTGGTTTTGCAATTTTCTGATACCATCCCTTGCAATTTCTTCTAACGCGTTTGTAGCTCAGTACAATGACTAATGTCAAGGCTCATTGTACTGGTTTTATGCACATCAGCACTAGACTGGGAGGTGTAATGTCAGCTCCTGTCTTGGGAAAAGCTAGTATAGCTACTGGATACTTTCCCATTGCTAGTTATGTTGTAGAAAGAACCTTTGATTTTAGGTGGGAGAGGAGGGGAAAAAAGAATTGCTTTCCAGATTTTATCTTATTGTTAAACATTATTTCATTCTGTAGAAATTCCAACAAGAAAAAGTAAGCCCAAGAAACCTATTAAAAATTTATCTGGACATTAACGTGAATTCTAATATCCAGATGGTATTTCCCATGATGAACTACAGAGAGCTAGTGGTTATTAGTTAAAGCAAAAACATGTACTTTTAAGCATCATTGTGTAGCTTGCTTCCACAAATTAGAGTTATACAGCTCATATTTCTTGTGAGGAAATAATTTCCCCTGTTAAGTAGAAAAGCAAGCAGTGTTGCCATTTTCTCAACTTAGTTAAAAATACTGAAAATGCTGGGTTTTTGCTTAAGTTAGGTATTATTTGTCATCATGGAAAACCTAAATCTCTTAAGAGAAGAAAAGAAAAAAAAAAAAAAAAGAAAGAAAGGAATCTTTATGTGACCTTTAGAAACATGTCCAATCTCACTCTCCAGCACTCCTGCTGCTTGAGGGAAAAACCTTATCTTCTTAGTGACTCTTCCTCAAAGTATTGATTAAAAATATAAGTCCATTGCAATACTGTCTGGTCAGAACTTTTTTCTTACCTATAATTGATAGCATTCACGTGGTGCGATGGGTTAGAATGTCTAGTTTTTGTTAAACCTATTCAAACAACTGGAGAGCATAAATTTTGAATTTCATGAAAGGAAAGTTTCATTTTTAGTTAACTATACAATTTGTTCAATCAACATGGGTTTGGGTTGTTTTGTTTTTTTTAATTATAATAAGTAGAAGGATTTCATTCTAATGCCTTTCTTCTGGGAAAGCTCTGTTTTAGAGCTTCTGTAAAAGTGTAAAACACCCATCTTCAAGAAGGGTAAAAAGAATGACCCTGGAAACTACAGACCAGTCAGCCTCACCTCTGTGCCTGGCAAGATCATGGAGCAGATCCTGCTGAAAGTCCTGCTAAGGCAAATGGAAAACAAAGCAGAGGTGATTGGTGGGAACCAGCATGGCTTCACCAAGGGCAGATCTTGCCTGACAAATTTAGTGGCTTTCTATGATGAAGTGACAGCGACAGTGGACAAGGGAAAGGCAGCTGATGTCATCTACCTGGACCTGAGTAAAGCATTTGACTCTGTCCCACATGACATCCTGGTCACCAAACTGGAAAAGCATGGACTTGATGGATGGACCACTCGCTGGATAAGGAATTGGCTGGATGGTCGAACCCAGAGAGTGGCGATCAACGGCACAATGTCCACCTGGAGACCAGTGACAAGTGGTGTCCCTCAGGGGTCAGTGCTGGGACCAGTGCTGTTTAACATCTTTGTCAGTGACATGGACAGAGGAATGGAGTGCACCCTCAGCAAGTTTGCAGATGACACCAAGCTGTGTGGCACAGTCGACTTGCTAGAGGGCAGGGATGCCATCCAGAGGGACCTGGACAGGCTGGAGAGTTGGGCCCAGGCCAACCTGATGAAATTCAATAAGGCCAAGTGTAAGGTCCTGCACCTGGGTAGGCACAATCCCAAGCACAAATACAGGCTGGGTGGTGAATGGCTGGAGAGCAGCCCTGAGGAAAAGGACCTTGGAGTCTGGGTTGATGAAAAGCTCAACATGAGCCTGCAGTGTGCACATGCAGCCCAGACAGCCAACCGAGTCCTAGGCTGCATCAAGAGAAGCGTGGCCAGCAGGGCAAGGGAGGTGATTCTGCCCCTTTACTCTGCTCTCGTCAGACCCCACCTGGAGTACTGTGTGCAGTTCTGGAACCCTCAGCACAGGAAGGACATGGAAGTGTTGGAGCGGGTCCAGAGGAGGGCCACAAAGATGATCAGAGGGCTGGAGCAGCTCTCCTATGAGGACAGGCTGAGGGAGTTGGGGCTCTTCAGCCTGGAGAAGAGAAGGCTTCGAGGGGACCTGATAGTAGCCTTCCAGTATCTGAAGGGGGCCTACAGGAAGGCTGGGGAAGGATTATTTACAAGGTCCTGCAATGACAGGACAAGGGGCAATGGGCTTAAACTGGCAGAGGGGAGATTTAGACTAGATGTTAGGAGGAAGTTCTTTCCAGTGAGGGTGGTGAGGCACTGGAACAGGTTGCCCAGGGAGGTTGTGGATGCTCCCTCCCTGGATGTGTTCAAGGCCAGATTGGATGAGGCCTTGAGTAACCTCTACTAGTGGGAGGTGTCCCTGCCTATGGCAGGGGGTTGGAACTAGATGATCCTTGAGGTCCCTTCCAACCTTACCATTCTATGATTCTATGATTCTATGATTTTTCTGTACAGGAGAATGAATGTAAATTCTGAACTAACCAGGCTGCATGTCTACTCTGCCCTGGTGAGGCTGCATCTGGAGTACTGTGTCCAGCTCTGGGCTCCTCGGTTCAAGAAGCACATAGGACTGCTTTAGAGTCCAACTCAGAGCCACAAAGATGATGAAGGGAATGAAACATCTCTCTTATGAGGAGACACTGAAGGAGCTGAGGCTTGGAGTTTGGAGAGGTGACCTCATCAATGTTTATCAATATGTAAAGACTGAGTGCCAGGAGGATGGAGCCAGGCTCTGATAAGTGATGCCCAATGCCAGGACAAGGAGCAATGGGTGGAAGTTGAGTCATAGGAAGTTCCAAGGAAACATGAGGAGGATTTTTTTCCCTGTGAGGGTGACAGAACCCTGGAACAGGCTGCCCGGGGAGACTGTGGAGTCTCCCTCTCTGGAGATTCTCAAAACCTACCTGGACTGTCTGATCTGCTCTAGGTGGTCCTGCTTTGCAAGGGGTTAGACTGGATGAGCTTTGAGGTCACTTCCAGTCCCTAACATTCTGTGATTCTGTGAATTTCCTATTTTTATTATATTTTTTTAAAAGACTTAAAATATCTTAGAATTTACAATGTATTGCTGTGTGCATCCTGCAGATACAGGGTTATAGAAGTAAAAAATGCTGTTATGCATATGAATTGCTTTTAGTCTGTAGCACACGGTATAAAAAGGCACATGAAACAAGTTTAGAAGTCACATTGTGAATTTTGCAAGGCATGCTGAATCATGTCTTGGTTTGAGCAATGTTCACTTTAACCACAGTTGTTCTCTTTTAACCTCTGAAACACATAGGTATAGATCTTCATCAGGCAGGGTCATTTTGCGGAGTTGTACCTGTTTTGTTTTGTTTGGTTTTCTTCCAGTAGAGGGACAAAGCAAAAAGTATGTGTTTAATTAATTATTAGATGTATCTAAAATTAATCATTGTGAAAAAAAACTTGTGTTTTTTAAATTTTATAACTGACATAAAAACCTGAAGCTGTCATCAGGTTACAGAAAGTAAAAGAGAAGTTGAAACAAAGCTGTTTATAATGTCAATTATAGATCTCACTAGCAAGTAGAATTACTAGGTGATTCAGCTGGTTGTTGGTGAGGTGGTGCTCATCTTAATCAGATTTGATGTCAGTGGGATGTATATGTTCTTGACTGACATTTATAATGACTAGATTTGAAATTTACAAATGAAATACAGAGGAATTGCTAGTTCTTTATTTCAACCATACTCAGTATGAAGAGATAATACATTTAATTGTTTGATAATCAAGTACTCCTAAGTATGAAGAAGAGTCTTAATTGCAAGCCCAGAATTCATATTGTGTTGTTGATGAAAGTGCCTGGGACTGTCAGAATATGACTGCTCACACCTGTTTGGGCTCTGAAGATCCCACATAGACCTGAGTCTTCCTGTGCCAGAACAGAGTTGTGGGCTGGCTGCTGAGATGGCTGCTCTGGGACCCATTAACACCCAGATGCTTGGTATGCTTGTGGAAATCATTTGGTGAAGAACGCAAACACTCTTCCTCTCTGTACCCAGAGACAGAAGTTCTCTTGCCACAGTGACATGGCCACAGCAGCAGCTTAACTTAACCTCCCACTCCCTACTCAGTGGGTTTTGTGAAATGAAAAGTCAGATAAACCACAGACTCTGTACAGTTTAATGTCTGTGATGTTTCCAAGGGTGCTAGCTCTGATTGTGGTCTGAATTGAGGTGATTTTTCATTTCCTGCTGATCTGATTTGCACTTGAATAAGCACAATGACTAATTTAAATGTGAAGACCATGTGGACAGCAGGAAAGGCAGCAAGCAATGCCAGGGCAAGGAACAAGGGAGATGAAATAAACAGAGGGGAGATTGTTGATAGATGGTTCCCACCTCAATCAGACAGTAAAGTAGTTGTGCAAGTTAGGGATTGGAGAAGACATGCTGAGTGATGACAAACTGTCTCCTTGGCTAGCTTCCGTAGGTCAAAACTGCAGTGCTGATTCGAAACTCTTCAGCCCTTTGTTTATGTAGCATATGGAGTTTTTATTTATTAGCATTGAACCATGCTTTATCTAACCTCCCTGAAAACAACTGATCCAGAAATGAAATGGCTTTTTACATCTTCAGTAGTGTTGTCTCATGTTATAAATTCCTCGGGATTCCTTTGTGCAGTGTATGGGAAAGGAAAGTGCAAGTTACTATTAGCCAAAACTGGGATACATATTCTATGCTATTGTGGAGTTTTAAACATATATTTTCTGTTGAAATAATTTGGTGCAGTTTTAGAGTTTGATAATGCAATCAGCTTTTAGTAATTTTTTCCTGCTCAGTGATTCACATGCCATGAAATTTTTTCATTAAACCACTCCAAGGGTCAACCAAGTAGAGAATATATAAAGGACCCCAGATACCTCTTCAGCATAATCAGTTCACTTCAAATTGGCTGCTGGCCATAATTTTACTATGTAGATTGCTTAAATGGACCACTGGATTTTTTTTTTTAATCATCTATTGTTTTAGAAAATTGATACAACAGGAATAAATATTTGCATGAAGCATTTTTTTTTTCAGATGATGTTACTGTAATTTCAGGTCTCATCACTTTATCATGAACTTGAGGAAGGGTGTAGTAATAATGAGCTTGCCTAAATTAAGCACTCGAAACTTCTATAGCATGCATATAATAAATTTTGCATGCTCACTAGTTTTGGTAATATCAGTACGGCATAATACAGTCCACAGGGGTGGACATAAGTCCCAGTCCGAGAGGGAGGGAGGCTGGGCAAGCATCTGTCTGATTGCTGCTGTGGAATATGCTGCTAAACCTTGGCAGTGCTGGGACAGGTGCTAAAGTCCATAGGCATATTTGGTCTAATTAATTAAAATTTTCAGAGAGCTGTAGCGTGAGGGTATATTTGCAGATTCTCTGGTCTGCCATGTTGTTTCTGACAAGAGCTACTGTTTGCAACCACAAAGACAGTGGGTAAAGTACAAAGTTTTTATGCTTCTTTCTTAATTTGGATCCTGAAATTTAAATGTGGGCTTAAATTTTGGAGTTTGGGATTTAGGAGCTGGTTGGAAGGAAATTTAGTAAAATGAATGAGAAGCTTTAATCTGGCTGGCTGATACTGGCCCACTAATGAACTACTGTTGTGAAATATGTCTACTCATTACTTTGGTGTCTAAATTATCTTCGTTTTCAAGTCTTATTTAAATTCTTAATAACCTTTATTAGATAGAGGAGAAAAGATTTCACCCAGAAGCCTTCAACCTCCATCAAAACTAATAGAATACACTAATAAAATCATGTGCCATATTAAAAAGTTGAGAATTATAGTGTAGTATAATATTGTCTAAGCTATGATAATGGAATGAATTAATTAATAGGGGGTTGGATAATTAATTTTTAGGGGAAAAATTATGTGAAAGTGGATTTTAAAAAATTTGTGTGCAGTTTTCTTCATCAGAATGTAGCTAGAGAAGTGTTAAGTGGCCGTTGAAATTCCCAGAGGAGTGTTTGCTTCAAGGTGACTCAGAAATGCTGCCATAATGCAGGAGACAGCTTTTGACATAAGATGAAAGTCAGGTGAGGTTGAGTGTGGGTCAAAATTTAGAGACCACTGTGGAGTGTTTATACTTGTAACTCTTGTCTAGATAACTCAATATAAGAAATTCTTGCCTGTGGCAGATTTTGAATCTAATTACCTTAGAAACATTTCTAGAGGAACCTGGTGCATGGATTTCCTTTGGGACTTGTCACAAGTAGGTGAAATACTGACTTAGAGAGGGGTGTTTCTTATTTAAAATGAACCTGGTAGTTGAAATGTTAGAATAGTGAAGTCTGCTTATATCATGCCCTACATAAAGCTTAAGTGGGAATGGGGAAGGAGGGCTAACAAGCTTAAGGCTGCAAGTAAGCCTTTGAATTTAATGACAACCATAGATTTCAAGTATTTGGGATTTTCTTTATCTTGAGCCTATTGAGTTACCTTGGCTCTTCGTAGTAAAAGCTATCCAGAGCTGATTTAACTCCTCCTTATCCTTCATCAAACAATGCAAAAGTGAAAAAATGTTCTAAGTCATATAGTAACAGGAACATCCCTGTGTTCTTCAGAAGGAAGTAAGGCTCTAAAGTGTCTCCACCTTGTATCTATTTCCTCCTTGTTTACTTAATTTTTGTCTGTGCCTTAAAATATTAGTCAAACATAAAAGGCTTTGTTCGAAAATTCTGGAAGATGCCAAAGTGGAACTGCTATCCACTGAAGAGCATGGACATAGCAAGCCTTGCTGTTGCAGTGCTGGTAGAAATAGATTTATTGAAGATTGACTGTGTTGCAGGTTAAGGATGCCAGGTATGTGGCAGGTATGTGCTGAAGGGGTCATAGCATGTTTTGTGAAAATGCTGGGATTTGGATTTCACAAACCAAGAATGCTGGGCTGCAGTTCACAGTCTTTCTGTTGTGAAATACTCTGTTAAATGACCTGGTTGTAAGAACTTAGAGTAGCTCTGTTTTGCTTTACTCTGAGAGAAGCAACTCAATAGTATACCACCCCAATACAGGATGATCTGCAGGTTCTGTAGTTTTAATGTTTCTCTCATGAGAAATTTCATGATACTACTTTCTCCGGGGTTCGGTAAGTAAGTGGCAAATAGTCATAGAATCACAGAATGATAAGCTTGGAGGGGACCTCAGAGATCATCCAGTTCAGATCGCCCACCATAGGCAGGGACATAGATCACATAGGACATTAGTCACATAGGTTCTAAAACTCTGCAGAGCTTGAAAGAATTTTTTATGCATGCTGTTAAACTTTTATACAAGTTAATGAAGCTGCTGTTCACAGTGGTTGTGTTTAACAGGTTAATTGGTCAATTAAAAACAATATTAAAAAGAAGGGAAAATCGATTGTTTTTTTAATTCCTTGGTGAACATGAAAAATGGCATTTTGAATTTACTGAAACATCTTCTTGGCCTCAAACACCTTTACACAATCTGCGGTGTAGCCTTTCTAGTGATACAAGCCCTGTTTGCAGTTCTGGAAAAGTACATAAAAACAGCAACTGTGCCCTCTGCTGGAACCAGTTTTGAACTCGCTGTGCTCCAATGGATTTGGAGAAAAAAATCCTTCCAGAGAAGGCATTCAAGTATTGTGACATAGTACAAATGATTCATTAAACTTGCTTAATTTTACTTCAAAAATAACAAAACAATGTAACTAATTTTTAGTATTAGGAGGTCTTAAAAAAAAACAGATATCAAATTGAAAGTCTTTTATACTAATTTTCTTGTGCTTTGCTTGGCAGTTTATGTGTTATTGAAAGGGGGGAGGTCAGTAAATAGGTGGGGTTTTTTTAAACCACTTCAAGGGCATGAATTACTTAGCTAAAATTTCAGTAGAAAAAGCAGGAGCAAATTCCAGTCAGAACGGCCAAGCAGATTTTATTTCAGTGAAAATAAATGTGTCTAATTTTGCTACTTGAGCACTGTGGCAGTTGTATCTTTTGTAGTATAGGACATATTTTCGTTGCATTTTCCTGGATTTCCTTTATGGTGGCTTTACTTAACAATGGAAATAGTGTATTCCTTCCTTCCGAATCCCTTCTGTCTGTCCTTTCCTCTGAATCCCTTCTCTCCGAATCCCATCCTTCCTTCTGAATCCCATCCTTCCTTCTCTGTCCACTGGATTTTGCTCTCTCTGCCACAGGCTCTCCCTGAGGTGCTGGGCTGTTTCCTGCACTGGGCTGGTGGGAACCAGCTGGAGCTGACTGGGTCTGGCACGAGAAAGCCCTGCAGCTCCTCTCACAGAGGCCACCTGAGAGTGCCTGGCATGCACCTCAGCATACAATACAACACAGCTGGAGAGGTTTCTTTCAATTCATTCTTCTCTTACACCTCTAAAATAGTTTATTCTTTGGATCCCCCTTAGATAATAGGTAAGAAAGAGAGCAAGCTCTGCAGAGAGGGGCATGAGCAGTGTTGGAGAAACCAAGCAGCACCTGAGGGGAGCAGTGTGGTTTCTACCTGTGGGTTACAACTGCAGCGTATGGGTTTGAGCACCTGCATTTGGCAGCGATGTGAAGAACAGCGTGAATTCCAGTGCTTGTGAGAACCCTATACATGAGTATCCCCACTTCCCAGGTTTGCTGTGTTTCTGAAAAACACCATTGGTAATCACACTTTACTTCTTAGGTGTACCCCGTGCTGCTCTGTTTTATTGCTGAAGTGACTTTTATGACAAATCCATACCTGTTCCCCTTGTGCTGTTCTCTCTCCCCTCTCCAGCTGTCAGTACTGCAGACTCAGCCAGGGAGCTGAAAATCCTTTTGTTCCTCACTGGCAATAAAAGTTCAACACATCACATTATTTCCCCATTTATTACTGTGCCACCTCATCAAAAGGCTACTGCAGGAAAATTTGTGAGCAATGATATATCCTGCAGATATAACTGAGGCAAGACATAACCAAGGATCTCTTAAAATGAAGGATGTTACTCTCAGCTGGATCTGTTCTGTTTTGTCCTATCGTTCACCTTCCCCCCCAAAACTGGCCTTCCTTTTCTTTCACTCCTGAGCTTTTGTCATGTTCTTCCTCTTTCTCACTTAGCCAATCATAGAATCATAGAATCATAGAATGGTAAGGTTGGAAGGGACCTCAAGGATCATCTAGTTCCAACCCCCTGCCATAGGCAGGGACACCTCCCACTAGTACAGGTTACTCAAGGCCTCATCCAATCTGGCCTTGAACACATCCAGGGAGGGAGCAGCCACAACCTCCCTGGGCAACCTGTTCCAGTGCCTCACCACCCTCACTGTAAAGAACTTCCTCCTAACATCCAGTCTAAATCTCCCCTCTGCCAGTTTAAACCCATTGCCCCTTGTCCTGTCATTGCAGGACCTTGTAAATAATCCTTCCCCAGCCTTCCTGTAGGCCCCCTTCAGATACTGGAAGGCTACTATCAGGTCCCCTCGAAGCCTTCTCTTCTCCAGGCTGAAGAGCCCCAACTCCCTCAGCCTGTCCTCATAGGAGAGCTGCTCCAGCCCTCTGATCAATCCAGAACAGATGTCTACAAGTAGTTTACCAGTTTGATCAGACCTGAAAAATACCCCTTCCCCATCCTGTTTTCTTGATCAACTTTCCCCCCCTCCCCAAAAAAAAAGACCTTTTGCTAGATCAAGGAGTGAATCCATAACTACTGCCTTAGCTTGGGCAGTGACGTCCATCACAAACTCTGAACAGAGCTGTTGTAAAGATGCACTTCTTTCCCAGTGGTCTGTAGCTTGTGGGGACAGCATGGCTGGGAGCTGATTGAAATGCGTGTTTGGTGGCATATGGTTATTGAATCCCATTTTCCTAAGAAGTGCTGATCCACACATGCAGAGCTTCACCCTGCTACATTTGTACACCCAGCTAGGGGCTGGGAGTGGGAAGAAACAGATGTAGTTTGAAAACCTGAGGAAATGTGGTGTCCTGTTAGTTCCTTAAGGCGCAATGAGGAAATGTAGCTGTGTCACAGAGATGTGAGATGTAATGAAATGCTGTCTCGCAGATTCAGGCTCACTGAAATGTGTGCATTGCTGAGGTGCTTTTGTCTCACCTAAATAGGTTACTTTTGATTCAGTTTGTTGTAGGTACATTTGCTCTATGAAAAAAGCTGAGCTGAAATCAGATCCTTCCTGTCTCCTTGGGACATTGAATAATAGAAGTTACTGAGTTTGTCCTGCAAGTGCATTTTGAGGAAAACTGCTCTGTGGTCTTGTCATTGTTTCTTAGATTGGTTATCCTCAGCCTGACATGTAAATATCTATCCTAACATACTCAAAAGATATAAACCAGCATTTAGATGTGAGATGGAATTAGTGAGGCAGACACTTCCAAATATCTTTTTTTCGTATTTCTTCTTGAGCATCCCAGTCAATGACATTTTTTGGATGTTTGTTATTGCAAGTGTTTTAATATCAGCATTTAAATTATTTTAGAAAAGTTGCTGTTATTAAGAAACTTTTGCTGTTATGGGTGGGTATTATGCATTTTTTAGTATGTTTGGAGAACAGGGTTGGGAACTTGTTCACCAGAAGTATTTTTCTCTTTGGGACTGTAAAGTATCTATTTATATATTTATTTAAAGCACAAATTATTAGTGCTTGAAACTGGTGAAGGAGGAAACAAATTTCATGAAAGATACAGTTCAAACTGTCAACTTTCTTGAGAAAGTAAACATTTAAATGAAGATTTTGACTCACGACTTGTTTTTAATAAGGAGACACCTATCTTTAAATATGCTGTCAACAGAAATTGCAGTAAGTAACATAATACCCTCAACAGAAGGAAAAAAAAAAGTCATCTCCTGTTGCTTCAACTTTAAGACTCCTGGATATGTTGCTCTTACCCTTGACTAAAAGTCTACCTCTTCTTCTACCTTGTGTCATAATTGATCTGACTGCTTACTTGCTAATAAGGCAAGGTCAGCTGGAATAAGTCACGCATTTGCTACCTTGTTTCAGATGTATTTTTTTTAAAGCACAAAGAGTTTTGTTTTCAGCTTTGTAAGAGTTATCATAATGTATTGTACATGGCTAAAATTTGTAGTAAATGTTAAATATGTTCCTTAAAGTATTTCTAATTAAGTCTGAAAATGTAAGCCATGGCAAATTCTGTGTGCTAAGTTTATGTTCCTTGTTATGCTTTTTACAGATGAAGACAACTAAAATGTTGTTGGGAGCAGATATTAGAAGTAGGAAAGCATAACTTGATGATAAGGATCTGGGTCTGAACTATACAATGCTACTGGTTGAAGGCCCAGTTGTCCATGTATAGTGATGAGATCAAAACAGGAATGTTGGCTGAGGGCAGGTATGGCTCCGCAATAAGCTTTTGTCTTGCTTATCACATCAGTTAGCTATTCCTGGCAGAAAATGATTTTTTTCCTGGCAGAACACATTACGTTTGAAAGGCCATGAAGAAATGTTTGTGCAACCGCAAAGCGCATTCAGTGATATGGCCACAGTCCAACCCTCACACTTTACACAACAGCAAACCGAGGTATCCATATTAGCCCTCTTGGAAGCCAATTTGTGCATGAGAACTAAACAAACAAAACCCTGGGGACTCTTGGGCGGGTTTGTCTTCCTCACCCTCCCCAAAGGGATGCCCTTTTGCTAAACTGTGTCCACAATGCTACTGAGTGCATTTTGTCTCACGCGATTAATTACAGTTATATTAAAGCTGTAGAATGATTGCTGCAGTTAAGTCCCTCTTACTGGAAATTATAAAGAATCTGTCTATGCTGCAAGTACAAATAAACCGTGTTGTTTGTTCATCTTACTGCTGAAATGCAACCAAACCTGCGTTAAAACTGGGCAGTTTGTGTATCTGGTGTCAGACCTAAAATAATCCACCCTGATCGGCATCCCTATAAAGAGGTACATCCAGCCGACCCTAGTCCCTCTAATCTCTGAGGACTTGACTGTAACATGAGGGGGCTCATCTCTGACTAAATTTACCCCGCTTCACACAACAAACGGGGTATGTATTACATTACATTAGAGTTAAAATAGTATTTGCATATGGTGTTTTGTCATCTTCCATCTTTTAAACCATATTCCTGCTTAGCAATGGGTTTTATGATTTTACTTTCAGTTTATCTCTGGTTATGCTGCTGTGTGCCTGTCATACAAAGCACCCTGAATTCATGCTGCTCTGGCATTGTGGCAACACACTAGATAAAACTTTAAGGTATAACATAAGCAATGTTTCTAAGTAATCTCAGTTTTTCTCGTTTTGTGTAGACGTGTTTAAATGTTTATTAGAAGAGGTAGACTCTATACCTTCTAGCTAATTGTTGTATGTGTGGGATATTGCTTATGGCTGTTCAGCAGGCCAATCCTTTAGAAATAAACCCAGAAATGGCCCATACTATATCATTTGGATATACTGTATGATTCAAGAGTGTAATGTATAGTAACTGTTGCCCCTTGACTATCTGCTGTGCCTTCTGTTTATTGAGTAGCTTTCTTGTAGTGAACTGTAGGTAATTCACAGAAACCAAGGAAAAATAATTAACTTCTGTAGTAATTTTCTTGTGCTCCCTTTACTTTAGGGAAGACACACAAGAACAGCTGTTAAATAAGAGGATATTTTAGTAGATTCTGCAAACCTTGTATTTCTGAGATGGTGTATGTGTATAAACTTCTTGATATGCACAGGACATGAAGCAAAGACTTGTGTAATAATAGATTTAATTGATGTTAAACAAAAATCTGCTGCTGAGAGATGGAAGAATTCAGACCATTTGGAGCTTAATAATGACTGCTGTTTTGGCTCCAAGTTATTTGCAGTGACCTTTTGCAGTATGGGTCAGGAGACAAACTTGAAGGTTTGTTTTTTTTTATTTACCCTAAAAAATATTTGAAACACCAGAGAAGCATTTATGAGATAAAGTTAGCCTTGTTTCTGAGTTTCTGTTGAAAGCCACTATTCTCAAAATAGGTTTTTGGTTTTCTGTGAGAAATTATTAATTCAAATGTAATTCCAGTCTTCTGGAGAGCAAATAACTTCTACGTGTATTTGGTTACAATGTGGTACAACAGTGGGTATCAGAAGCAGTGTAACAAAGTACATCTTTCAATAATGTCTTGGAAATTATTATCTGGTAAAATGTGTGATTACACCTCAAGCCTACCTAGGACTCTTTCTGTAGTGCATACAGATGTGATGTAAGTTATATCTGTTAGGAAACAACAAAAATCAACATGTGATTTGTCAACTTTTGCTGTGAATGGTGGAATACAGGGCTTGTTCTTTCAGCTGTTGTGGAACATTGCTTTTTTAAGTCAACTTCTGCCGTACTGTTTGTTTGAGCTGAGTCAGCTTGAGGGGTGACAGCAACCCGTTGCATACTTGTTCGCATGTACTTACACAGCCTTTGAGACAGTAGCTGAAGTCACTGCATGGGGGACGGCCATGGCTTGGGGCAGTGACTGTCATTTCATCTAGTTGTGAAATGAAAATAAAAATGTGAATGGACTTTGTAGGTGCCAGCTTACAATCAAAAGAGGCACAATTAACAAGGCTTATATGATTTTTCTACTCTTGATCAGTGAAGTGAGTCAATTTCTGTTAACTTTGCCCTTTTACATTCATGAAAATTCATACATAAGTAAATCACTTCATTTGATACTAAAAGTAGGGATTTCTGTGAGGTCATGCTCAAAATATTTTCTAGTGCCTTAGAGTTAGGTTCATTAGGTAAATTCCTTGGTTGGAGTAGTTGCATATTAGTGAAAGTGAGATATTCAAAATGTGTCTTATTCTATGTCTGCTGTTGTTGTTAGGACTTTCAGATTAAGCACTTTGAGTTTGTTATACTAAACAGGAAGAAGCCCATTCCAAGACCCAGGAAGTCTTGACCGGATCTTGAAATGTATTATAAAATATCTTTGAGGTGTGTGCAAAGTTGCTTAAATTTTAGAATAAACCAACTGCAAGATTAGAATTGTCAAGTACAGTAGCCTCAGCAGCTGGTTTCCAAACCAGTGGTTTTCCTCTCAGTGTTCTCAGATTTCAGGTTCTGTGTTAAATGTAGCTAGGGTGAAAAATCAATGGAAATGTGTTTTGCAGTTTGTCAGAGGTAGTATAAGGTTTGGAAAAGTCCTTTAAGGTTAAGCATTTGCACAGGGTCGCAGTCATGAGCAACTCCATGACCCTTTTTCATGTATATTGTTAAGATTAATTTAATAGTGGAGAGAGATAACAAGGAGATTTTCAAAGTGATACTCTTGTCATGCACTGAAAGCTATGACCTCTTTTGTAATGTTAATTAACAAGGAATAAGTACAAAACAATGCCCATTTAATGGAAAGGACAATTTAAACTTTAATAGAAAGGAATCACTTACAAAGTCATGATGAGTAAGAAGCATCGTACAACATTTCACATCCTGTACCTTATTTCACATCCAGCTGGTCTATCAATTATAACCTGTACTCTACAGATGGTGCAATATATCAGAATTAAGTCAGTCAGTTAGTTTGTTCCCAATTAAGTCCTAATGCTCCCAGTGGAGAATATTACCCTGAGTCTTAGTTAAGTGCCTGTCTTCTAATATCCCTTCGTGGACTTATTTTGTCATTTTAGAAAGAAGCCCTGTCATGTAGGCCAAAACTTATTCTGGCTTGTTCCTCCAGGTGCTGCCTACATTGCAGTTGCTGCTTTAATTTGAAGTTAGCTAGAGGGTATGATATCTTAGGGGGCTAGGAGTAGAGGCATCATGCAAAATAATCTTCAAATAAGTAAGTTCTCTCTATGGTGTATGCAACTTCACAGCATATATTTGGGCGCATACATGTAGTTGCTGTAACAAAATCTTAATGGTTGATAAGCATAAGTACGGTTTCAGCAAGAAACTAGCATTACAATCTCCAACCACTCCTTCCATGGGCTAGAGGCTTAATGAACTTGTCTCCTGAAGCTTGCTAGCATTACAAGGCTTGCTTTTTTGAACGACTTGCTAGACAGGTTACCTGAGCCTTGTATTTTACACACTCCATCTGTCCTGTTTTGCTTGGTGTTACAAGATATTTCAGGGTTGTCTCTAAAATATCTAAAAGATTGATATCCAGTTCCATTACACTTCTTTCCAGTTTTGGGTCTTAGTCTTTACCCAGTTAAAGGCTGTTTGATTTTCTGACACCTTTCTTGTCTTGCATCTAAATGTCAACCTGACTGTGGATTTGGTCACTTGATCTAATGGACTTGCTGTCTTCCCTTGTTAGACTTTAAGGTGACCCTTCACTAGAGGAAACCCTTTGACAGAATTTGTTTTCTGAAGTGACTCCAGAGATTCCAGGCAATTACACAAGCTTCTGAATGTCTTTATTTAGAAGTTTAAAAGGCATGCTCTTCCAGCGCTGCTTAAATTACCCTTGTGGATTTGTTGCCATGCTAAGGGAGTTCTCCATTCTAGCACAGTCACTGAATCACAGTTACGGTGTCTTAGCTATGCAGAGGTGTATGAAAATAATTGTGAATAACTAAAAAAGGATTTGTGAAGTTGCTGTGTAGTAACTATTTAACATACTATAATATTATCTAAAAACTGAAACAAAACAAAAAAAGACTGGAATAAGAAAACCCTTGCCCTCAAAAGGAAACTTAATCTAAAAACTTAAATAATGTTTTGTTTCTAGTTAGAATAAATTGCATATAGTTCAAAAGTATGGGGAAAAAAAATCAAGAAGGGAAAAATCTCCAGTGGGTCCTTAGAAAAGGGTGAGTTGAGTAAGGAGAATCAAATTAATTTTCCTGATTTGAAAAGGTCCTCTTTTGACATCCATTTTTCTCATACAAGGCTGGTGCAGTGAATCATTCCCTGTTTGCATGTAGATACCTTTGCCACGCACATATTGTTTGGAAATATGTCTAACCCCATTAACTGGAATTGGTACTGGGCCATCATCCATCTCCCGATAACCTGAATAAAGTGAGAGCGTCGAGTGTGATAATACAGCTTATAACCACGTCAAGTCAAATAGCTGTTTATATCTGACTAATGACTGGGGTGGAGATAGAAGTTATATTTCTTTTTCCAGAGGAACCTCTGATAAGATTGGAAATGTCCTTCACAGTCGCGGCTTTGTCCTTTAGCCACTCGCCCTCCCTAGCCACTTCTGGTAATTAAGATGGGACTATTAAACATGTTCTTATCCATAAGGCTAAAGTTAGAGAGAGTGTCTGATAACGGAATCAATAAGAAGGATCTTTCAGTGCTTCTCTTTGGATCTCTACGAGAGTTGAAACATGTCTTGAAACTGAAATCTGTGGGAAGTACCTCTGCAATATTCTGTATACCATGTAATTTCTATCAATAATAAACAAGCAAAAGCTTAATAATTTTCAGTGCTTTTGGGACATGCCAAGTGAGTGCAGTTGATTAAACATGTTTGCAGGACTATACATAACTATATACTCTGATACATTTTGCTTTCTCTCGTCTCTCCTCTGCGTGCAGAAATACCTCCAGTGTCAGCAGTTCAGTATGTGCTGCCTAAACAGCAGAGAAAAATGACCACGAGACTTGAGTTCATTGAAAAGAGGTGATTTTTCATACTGTGGATTTTGTGAGCAGTGATCATCCTAATTCTTGTCCTTGATTTTGACGCTTGCTCTCAAGACAGGAGCACGTAGGTGTTAGTTCCATGAGTATTTTCCCCCATCTTGTTAGTGGAGACCCTGGTATTGCTGTGTACCATCAAAAGCTTATTTCCATGGACACGTTTTTTTTTCTGACATAAACAAATAATGCTTCTTTTGCAGGACTTAGCAAAAGTATAATTAGTATGATTGTCTGTCTTGGACGCTTCTGAACCCATATCTGGAACCTTGTGTCCAGTGTCGGCTTTCCAGAAGAAGAAAGGTATTGAGTGGGGGGTGAAGCATGTGACATTCTAGCAGATTAATTGGTGAGCACTACTGTCAGCCACTGCCTAAAGAGATTAGAGAGAAGGCAGTAGGAGCCAGGGTCTTTTCAGAGGTGCACAGCAAAACAACTAGAAGCACTGGCTGGAGATAGCATCAATAGAAATACACACTGGAAAAAAAGGGAGGGAGGAGAGGGAATGAACTACTCTTCACAGTTTGCTACTGGAAGAGCTTTTTCAAAGAAATTGTGGGCCTTCTATATTTGAAGATATTGAAAGCATGACCAGAGAAGGCATGAGAAACCTCTCATTTTGAAGGTAGCTCCAATTCGAGCAAGAGATAAGGCTAACTGACCTCTGGAGATCTACCCTCTGGCCTCAATTATTTTGCAGTTCTGTTTGTCCTGGTAGGGTTTACAAATACACCCACAGATCTGTGTGTTTATTTTAGTAGTGAGGCAGAGTTCTGAAGCTCATCTTCACTGCCTGAAAGTTGTAGGAAAAGCAATAAAAAACCTAGTGATGTAAATACTGTATGTCAGTTCTATTATTAAGTTTTTTTTTCCCTAGTTACTTCCTTCACATTTGGTCTAAAACTCTAAACTGACTGTTTCAGTGGCAGCTGGATTATTTACTTCTCAATTAGCAATGCATTTTTAATGACTGCAGAAAGTAAACCAGAATTTGAGTAGATGAGGCAATTCTGATGAGTGGAAATAATAATCTGAAGTAAATTTGTGTCAGTAGTAGTATTAAGAATGAGTAACTGAAGTGATTATCTTGGGAGGAAACAGTTGAAGGACATCTTTTTCAGGAAGAGTTTTAAGCAACTATATTTCCTTTTCATCTTCTAACCAAGAAATAATAAAGACAGCAGCTTCCCAAATTTCTTCATTCCGTTTTCCATGTTCTAACTCCTCAGACCCTGCAGGAAGAAACTGTCTCCAGAG
The DNA here is from genome assembly GCA_013396675.1 of Eubucco bourcierii. Lineage (NCBI taxonomy): Eukaryota > Metazoa > Chordata > Aves > Piciformes > Ramphastidae > Eubucco > Eubucco bourcierii. The sequence continues at coordinate 54,518 of VWZE01004435.1, forward strand.
GAGAAAAAAAAAAAAAAAAGGTATCTTTCAGCAAACCCATGCCTATGTATTTACTATTTTGAGACTGAGAAAGATAGATTTACAATGATAATTTCCATGCAGTGCCCTCAGTTCATTCTATACATGCTTTCCAAAACTATTACATTAAATTGTCTTTCAGCTGTTGGACAGAGGCACAAGGTGTGTTTGTTCAGCTTAATTAGTGAGTGAGTGAACAAAGCCCCTCTATTTTACATTCATCCTGAAATTTATTACCAAAATAAAGCTTAGGACTTTTTAAAAGCAGACTGATTTTGAAGAGGTGCAGAAAGAAGACAAAGTGGCTGTTAGTACAGGCTTGAGCATATCAGATGAGGAGCAGTGTTGGTTATCTTCTGCCAATAGAGCCAGTTGTTCACAAGGTCTCCTCTGTTCTGTCCTCCTTTAAAGTATTAGTGTTGGATTTAACTTTTATTGTCTGTGGTAACACATTCCTCTTCTGTTTTGCAGTGTCAAGTTTTCCTTTGTTTTTCTCAAAAGGTTTCTTTTTGAGGAGAAAAATCAGCAACCAATAGTATTTTCATACCCAAAACTACTGGCAGTCACCTACTGAAACCATCAAAACCTTCTTCAATTCAGAATGGGAAAGCATTGTCTCTTTTTCTTATTTGCAATGAAGTCAATTTTACAGTAGGACTATAATAAGTATCAGGGTACATGTCTGAGATATATAATGAATGTGAAACAAAACTAGGTTTGCTGAGGCAAAAATGGGATTTGATCAGCTGCTTGGAGTAGAAGCAGATGATCCTGGGAAATGGCTAGGAAACACTATATAGCACTAATAATGTCAGCATTATTATTTTCGCTTCTCTAACATGTCAGCATGTTGATTGCAGCATTTTTCAGAATAATAGAATTTATTCAAGCAATTTACCCTTAATGTGTATAGTATAAATACTTTATGTTGTGCTTAGATATCATATTAACAATATTTGATTTGTGCTTTCTTTAGAAATTGGAAACATTGATTTTTCTCTAGTTCACAGTTTGTATTTAGGTTGGTGCTTTCAGTTCCCATTTTAGGTTCTGCACTTGGAAGTAAGTCGATTTCTCATAAAGCTATGCTCTTTCATAAGAGGTTTTACAAGTACCATATTCCTTTTTTAAAATGTTGCTTGTCTCTCTTTTGGAATCAGTTCACACTTTTAAGCTTGCTCCATGAAGAGCACTGATAATATACTTTGCCTTAACCAGAACACAAACCTACCAGTTTCGACTTGTGGTGCCTTCTGTCCTGAGTAGTTACAGCCTTAACTCTCTTTCTTGTCTCTACTTTGTCCCCACAATTGTGACAAAATGGTTTAAATCTCAGCCTCTGGAGATGGCCATCAAAAGTTTTCATGCACTTGCTGACTGCAAAGGAATTTTGTGTATAGATCCTTTAGCTGGATACTTTGAAGTTTTCTTTAACTTCCCGTTCTTAATTTATTCACTAGGAAAATTGATTTGAATTTATTCATTAGTTCCTGCTTAAATGTTTTTTATGTGCCTTGGGAACCAGTCTATTGATCTGTCAATCCAACCACATATCCTTCTTCCTTATTTTCACGACTCAGATATAGCCCACAGATTTATGTTCTGTTGTTCCTAGCCTGTGATCAAGTTTTAAAGATTTATGAAGTTATTCTAAACTCTGATTAAGACTTACATCTCCATAAAGAGTATTTTTCAGGGCTTGGTAATCATAGTGAGCATCTAGGTACATACATCCTCAATTTTATTTCATCTCATTTTCCTGTAGGCTGAGGTGGCTGTAAACATCCCTATATGTTCTTTATATATCTGTGTCTGGAAGTGGATTTACGCTGTCGCTCAGACATTTGTGTAGCTGTTGCAAGCAATTACGTTTTGAGCAGTAAAAGGCTGTGTAGTAAAACTTCATAGCTTTGTAATGATTGCTTCTGACATTTCACAAAGCAAAACTGGAAATCTACTGGTAGGTACCTGCAGAGGTACATGAATACATGGACAGATGTATGATTTGCATCAAGTAGCTGTCTTTCCATTAATTCAACTTCTTTGTTATATTATAAAGATTGAAGGCCTTTAGTCCAGTGTGCTACAGGAGTGATAAATCCAAGTTAGATCTACCCTCTTAGTGGCTAGGGATTAAACCTTTTGGTGAAGAGATCCATTAGTGTGTTTTAAATCTATTGATTCATAGTAGAAAGGCACAATTTAAACTCGGAAGATGCTGAGTGAACTTTCCATTAAGTTAGGGGGACTACGGTCACAGCTCATTTGATCCTTATGAAGTAGAAAATGTGATGTAGACCACACTGACATTCTATTAGAGGAAATCATGCATTTAACCATGTAGCAAAATACTGTATCCAATTACATGAACATACACCTATTTTACACATGAGTGATCATCTGAACATAAAGTATTAACAATGTGCATACTATCTTGTTTTGGGGACTATTTATTTTTAAGCCAGAGATATAGGATAAACTTTACAGGCAAAAAAAGTAATTAATTTACAATTTGTATCAGAGTTTTGTAAGTCAACCTTGCATAGCAGTACATGTATGTTCTTCAGCTGACATCAGCAAAGAGTAATTATAACACTCTTTTATTGCATGTTATTGCCTGAAGTTGCATTTGAAAAGAAAGAAAAATGTTCAGTATCAAAATTAATGTCATAAAACTACTGTCTTGTAAAAGTAACTTTGAATTGTAGAATGCATTGGGTTAGTTTCTGTGATTCAAAGTTCAACTCTGTGAGAGGATATGTAAATGTTTCGATACGTAACTCAGCATTTTTGTACTTCAGGTTGCACACAAGGTCATCTAAAAAACTTTATTTCACGTCTTAAAAAGTAATAGGGTGAACTTACTCGTAGCATCAGATGCTTACAGTGTGATCTCAGCTCAGTGAGCTGGCAGGTGACTTGCTTTATGTCACCGTTCCTTCTGAATTAGTTTGATTTGTTTATGTACATAGAAGTATACACATGGTCATGGACACTTTAAAAAACGCCTCAATACAATTTAGTCCCAGTAAACTCTTGTTAAGTAACATGACTGGAATGTTAAGTGGCACATTGAAAGTTTATACAAAAGTTAAGAACTCAATTTTTACATGATAAAATGTTGTGGATGTCATTTGAGGGTAGCTCTGATTATACTCTTGATTTATTTTTCCATTCCTGTTAAGATATCCCCACACCTGCTCTCAGCTTAGGGCATTTTGAATGTTTTAATTTTTTTTTTTTTTCCCCCCAGATCTTTCATTCTTTATGGTAAAATGCTATTGGGAGAAAGGAGAATCTTTACAGTGTAATTTGTAATGACACAAACTTTTTTTCACCAGTCGTTTTTATCTATTCCATTGCCAGTAATAAATTACAAGCTGAGAAGTTATAACCTCTATCATTATGGACTTATTGTGTACTGCACAATTGGAAAGGGCATATGAAGATGATTGTGTTGTATGCCAACATGTCCTTTCCTATGCGGAATAGCTGGTGAGTATTGAGGAAATTTGTACAAGAACTTTGCAGAGAGCACCAAAGCCAAGACAAAGGAAATTAAACATAGAATCATAGAATGGTAAGGTTGGAAGGGAC
>VWZE01004435.1:58524-69270 GCA_013396675.1 Eubucco bourcierii
TGGCTGTCTGGGCTGCATGTGCACACTGCAGGCTCATGTTGAGCTTTTCATCAACCCAGACTCCAAGGTCCTTTTCCTCAGGGCTGCTCTCCAGCCATTCACCACCCAGCCTGTATTTGTGCTTGGGATTGTGCCTACCCAGGTGCAGGACCTTACACTCGGCCTTATTGAATGTCATGAGTTTGGCCTGGGCCCACCTCTCCAGCCTGTCCAGGTCCCTCTGGATGGCATCCCTGCCCTCTAGCAAGTCGACTGTGCCACACAGCTTGGTGTCATCTGCAAACTTGCTGAGGGTGCACTCCATTCCTCTGTCCATGTCACTGACAAAGATGTTAAACAGCACTGGTCCCAGCACTGACCCCTGAGGGACACCACTTGTCACTGGTCTCCAGGTGGACATTGTGCCGTTGATCACCGCTCTCTGGGTTCCGACCATCCAGATCTGGCTTTGGTTTTGTGGAAATGGACACAACTATACATTCCAGTACAAACTACTGTGTTTAGTACAGCTTTTATTTACAGTCCAATTTTCTTGAAGCTCTGCTCTCTGATTCATTAGTCACATTTTTTCCCAGAAAGATTTCTGGATCTTGAAGGTGTCTGTACTGGGAAAGTGACAGAGCTCTGCATTCTAGGTAGACAGCAACATACCATTAGTCTGACAGTGCTGCACCTGATTCCAGTGGCAGGAAAAGCTGCATTTGAGAAGTACAATGCACATGTTGTTACAGTTCTACTGAGAAATGGTAATTGACAAATAAATTTCCTAATCATATCTGAATCTGAAAAGAATTCTAGGGATTAGTCTGTCCTCCAAGGTAGTTTGCATTCATAGAACTAACAGCTTTAAGTTCTATTTTTGAAGAATTTGCCTCAAAGTATTAAAAAAATTTGTTTTATTTTTAGTGTGATTTTTCAGAGTAACAATTAAATAATGTACTGTTAAATATTACTGAAATAAAAAGGAAGAGAAAGAAAAAAAAAATACAATTTATAACCCAGTTCTCCACTATGGGAACAAACCCAGGACCTACATATGCTGATGCACATAAACTGTTTATCATCCTTTCAAACTCTGCTATAATTTCTTGTCCTCCAGGGCTTTTCTTTATGTACTCAGTTCTTATAAGACAGAGAATTGGATGGTGAAAGTGCTTCCAGAAGATACTTTATGTTGGGCTTCCCTGTTACATTTTTAGGGAAAAGTTTGTAATAGGTCTGTTAGTTTTCAAGACCTGTAGATCACTGAACCTGTGCTGTTTTACTTCTGACATCACAAAATATCATGATGAAAAAGTGCAATTGAAGTCTCATTCAGGCTGGCATTTTTTTGTGCTTCTGTAGATAAATACTCTAATGAAAATAGACAAATATCATGAGGATATTTTATGTCAATGAAACAAGGCCCACTGTAACCATGATCTTCCCTGTACACAGATATGCATGTGAGTGCATGTTATTATGTACAAAATGTCTGTTTATATATGCCTACAAGAGACTTGTGTATTTGTCAGCATGACACACTGAGCAGGTCACCAGTCGTTGTATTTTCATAGTTACTGAGAAGGTGTTTTTAATTTGCTGGCTACAGGATCTATTTCCACCGCTTAGCAATGAAGGAACTTGGAGATGACCTGCAGTAAAAGAAGAGATGGGTGAAAGGAACAAGTAGGAGATTCTGTTTGCGCATTGGTCCACATCTTTTCCTTTTCTCTTGCCACCTGCATGGTGTTAGACCTTATAAGAAAGTCATTACAGATGGTTCTAATCCCACATTCCAAAATGTCAAGGCAGGGATTAGTCCAGCTAGTGGTTCTTTCATGAGCTTTGCTGCAAATTCTTTGCATCAAGTCTGCTGGGATTTCCGTTTTTGTATAGTGCTAAGTACTAAGTGAGGATGTCTTGGTTTGAAGCTAACTGGAATATTTTAATGAGAAAAAAAATAGATTATAGGCTGTGAAAAGAAAACAACCATGATGCCTACTTCAGTCATAGGTTTGCTGAGATGTATAAAAACAAGGACACAAATATAGATAAGACAGTTCTGTCTGTCAGTGTCTGTGCTTTCTCCCTCAGCTTCTGCTGTTTTGCTTGAATCTCTATAACCCACCTGATCGTTCTGCTTCTAACACCCATTACCAGTCCTCCCAACTCACCTTGCATATAATGCAGACTCTGGGATAAGATAGAGGGATGGAAAGAAGATGGAGGGGTGGTTGGGAGCCCCTGCTGATATCCAGGAGGGGTATTGTGTTTCTGTATTACCTTTAACTTGCATATTTCTATATATAGCTGTAAATATTTGTAATATATAGTAAATATCTGCCTTTACATTGTGCTAAGATGTGAATATAAAGCTTCATTCCTTAACTTGCAGCCTGCTGACTCTCATCTGGGTGAATTCTTAGTGTGTATGGGGGTGGGTAACTCCCAGAAGGTTTGATACTGATGGGTATTACTGGGCACACTCAAAGGATAAAAATAAATATTCTGACTACAGAGTATTTGATTAAAAAGCAGAACATTGTGTTTTCACATTTTGTTCAGCTTTAGAGGTATGATGGAAAGTAGTCAATAGTAGATGTAACCTAGCAAAATACAAATTCATATCCATTTCATTTCAAGAGGCAGAAGGTATAAATCTATTTAGATTATATTCAGTTTTCTTACAGAAAGGTGAAGAGATCAGTATTCTCCACAATCATGTCACATGAGTACTTACCTGGGTGTCAAGGATTATAGATTTCAATCTTCTCTCTCTGACAGCATCCCTAGTTTCCTCAGGCAGATCACTTGATTGCCGTGTCACAATTTTCCCACATGTAAGAGAGAAATCAGAATGATGCTTTACCTCTACAGTCGGGGCAGGACTACCTTAAATTACTAATGGACTGTGCTACCACAAGGGCTTTGATCTTGGTTAGTGTGTCTCCTTTTTGATACGGTACAAATGTTAATCTTGGTGACAATTACCTGAGATATGCCATTAATAGTAACTGGATTTTTACTGATCAGATGATACTAAGAATTGTTATCACAGGTCATATACAGTAAATTGACAATTAGTAAATACAAGTTGACACTAGCAAAGGATAATGCAGAGAAATGCTTGTTAGAGGAAAAATGAAGTAGCAAGTTGTGCTGGTTTGAGGTGAATTGGAATATTTTAATAGAGAAAATTATAGGCTGTGAAAGGAAAACAATGGTGATGTCTACTTCACTCAGGCTTGCTGAGATGTTTAAGACTAAGAACACAAAACATAGATAAGATACTTGGGCTGGCAGACACTCTCAGCTGTCTAGCTTCTTTCTTTCTCCTCTCTGCTGAGTAATCTCACTAACCACTTTCCTTCTAACCCCCCGGCCGATCCTCCAGATTCACCTTGCGCGTGAGCCAAACCCTGGAGTAAAGTAGAGGGGTGGGGAGAAGGTGGAAGGGTGGTTGGGAGCCCCTCCTGGGGGCTCTCATTTCTGGGAGAGGGATTGTACTTCTGTATTACCTTTAGCTTGTATATTTCTGTAAATATTCCTGTATATTGTGTATATATCCGTTAAGCTGTAAATAGAACTTCAGTCCTTAACTTCCAGCTGGCTGAGTCTAGTCTGGGTGATTTTATAAATCACACAGAGAACTCCAAAACCATCACACAAGTCTAGTTTGTAAAGTGACACAGAACAGAAATGAAAGGCAGTACAGATGTTGTGCTCTGAAAAACTTGTGTGCACGTTGTTGGATTATTTTCATGCCAAACTAAGGGTAAGTGAAATGCCCTTGTTTTTCTGCCCTGTTCTTGCTGTACCCTGTTCACCCTGAAGTGGATGGGAAAGGTGAACTTCTGAGTCACCACAGTGTTTCAGTTCTGTGGCTTCACAAATTTACTCCCACTTTGAGTTGCAAAGTGACTGTTCTGTTTTTCTTGCCTACATTTTTTGTTTGTGTATTTTGTTTTGTTTCCTCCAAAATTTGAAACAGATGTGGTTCCCTTGTGCTTCTTGCTTCTACTTCAGGTAGTTAGGTTCTGAACTTACAAGACTGAGCAATTAGGAGTGAATCTGCCTACGTCTCTTTTTTTACTTTGTAAAAAGAAAGTTGAAAAATACAACCTTTTCTTTGAGCTTTATGGGTGAGTTAAGTGCTAGAGCTTAAGACTGAGAAAACTTAGATAAATGATGAAAACAGTTGAGTATATCAACTCCTGCCTTATGATGAACAAATACAAATATGCAAAATATGTTGAAGAATACTTAATAAAGGAATGAAGAGCAGCCTACTGATAAATTGAGCTTTCTGATCAAGAAAGTGGAAGCTTATTACCAAAAAAGGGAAATAACTATTGCCCAAAGAAATAAGCAGTGTCCATGTACATTGAACATTGGCACAGGGCAAAGACTCTGGCTGGGTTATTTCAAACAGAGAAGGCACTTTTAATGAAAGGTTGTTTATCCCATCTCCTGAGAGGGAGATCTGTGTGTATATTTCTTGTATTTATTTGGAGCTTTGAAATGGATCAGCTCAAGATATAAAAAGTACATGTTGCAGACTCCATCATTACTTGCAGTGAAATAGGCAAATCTATCTTTGATAAGAGTCAAACATTGTGGTCAAGGCCAATAGAGAAATAAAAGTTATTTGCATATTGAAGAGCATCCAGTGACTTGTTCTCAGAAAAACACTCAGAGTTTCAATTTACTAAAGCTTCACACAGAAAAGTAAATCAGTTTTGGTCTGTTTGGATTGAGGGGAGGAGTGCTTTATCTTGAGTCATTTGATCTTTTGTTGTGGCTGGGTTTTTTTTCCTAATTGTTAAAATGTTAGCTGTGTATCTGTGAAGTATGGCAAAATCTGCTAGTTCTTTAGAATAATTTCGTGTGGATCACATAGAAGCACTTTTGGTAACTGATGGAAATAGTGTCTGGATTCTTGGTGTTCATACTTTTTAACAGAGGCACTGTTTTACGCTTCTTTATTCTTGCAGGAAATTGTCATGCTGAAGTTTACTAGTAAAACTCATCTTCAGTACAGTTGTTTATTTGATCCATGCATTCATTAATATAGAGGTCCCCGCTGTTGCTGGCTCTAGCACAACTTAATTAATTACTGTTTGAAATATGGATGTGGTAAATGAGCCAACTTAGTGAAACAGGAGAACAGCTGTTACATTCTTTTATGTTTGAAGTCACTGGCTTTTCTCCTTATTTGTGTGCGCCATCCTCTTTTTCATCTTATGACAATAATTCCATAAATCCTGGACTCAGATTTACCTGTAAACCCTGATCCCTGTTTTGTTTTCCCACTGTGATGTCTTGTTCTCTTCTGTGCTCACCATTTTATCATTAGCTCTGGCAACTGTCCGCTAGCATCTCTCCATCTTTTCGCTGTCATAGATTTCCAAAATCCTGATACCCTTTTTCTTTCCAGTTCCTTTCTGCAGTCAGTGTTCCTGAAAGCCAGGTAAGTTGTTTGCTCCTACACCAGAGAATTACCACTATTTTCATCTTTTCTTCTGATGTATTTTTCCAGTGGCATATGCCTTCCTGGGGTTCAAAACATTACAGAATTCATTAAAAGTTTTTCCTAACTACTTCCATTTTCCCTATAGTCCTGTTGCTGTTCTCTGGTCACTTACTAAAACAAACTGATTTTTGTTTCTCTCTCTCCCATTTTTGTGTGGGGATTTTTTTTTCTTTATTCTTTTTCCTGTCTAGAAGAGACACTGACACCTAGTTTTTAAATAAGACCTCAAATTGCTGCAGCGTTTTCTGTCAACTAGAGGCAACAGCATTTCTGTGTAATCAAGTACTGTGGAGAGAGAAGGGAGACGTTTTAGTTCTGCACCTACAAACTCTCTCAGTTACAATATCCACAGTATCATTCCCAGGAATATCCTGCCACTTAAAGATGTGGTGTTCTCACTTCAGTTCTTTTATAGTCAGGGCTGGGTTGTTTGGGGATTTTTTTGAGATTTTTATCTTTGAAGCTTACTTGGTTTGTTAAGCACGGTTCTAGTCTGCCCTGCCCTGGGCAGAGGGATGGGCTATGAACTCCAGAGGCTGCTTGCAACCTCAACCATTCTTTAATTGCATAAAGTGCAAGAGAAACAATAATGGAGAACAAAGAAATGAGTGTGGAAAACACTGAAAGCTATATCATGCAAAACTAACAAATGTCATTGTAGAAGCAATTTAACCTACTTGCCTCAGCACAGAAGATGTAAAGCCCAATGGCAGTATGTCAGGGAAACTGAAACACCCAGTTGGAGACATAATTTTTGGGTTCATTCTATATTAATATAGAATATTATTTTTATATATTATTAATAAAGTCAAATTACAAGTAGCATTCTAACTCCTTTATTTGTTGTCCTTTGCTTGGTGTACTACTTCGAATATGCTTTGGCAATAGAATTTTCATTATTTTGAAGGAAAAACAAAATGAAAGACTGTGTCCTCAAATGGAACCACAACTTAAATCCCTGATGTAATTCTTGTGTATGAAAACATCTGTTAAATTATTATTTTGAGAGAGTTTTCATGATTTCAGAGCTGAATAGATGGGGAGGACTATTTTATTAGCTTGTAGGACTACAGAGACCTCTGAAACTAGACTACAGTTGTTTATACTTTTATAAATGTAGAATGAAGAAAAATGTACATTCTCCATGTCAGAGATAGAAACCAAGAGTAATTAATGAAAAAAAAAAAAAAAGGTTAGGAAATTATTGAAACTAAAGCGATCATGAGGTATGTAAAATGCTGAAAGCATAAATCTAGGACTGGCTCCTTTTAAGGAGTGTGATTTTCTCAGACTACCATTATGGCATCAGAGATATGCTTCTAGAAGCAAGCAAGTCTTGAAGCTATTTCCTTTTTGAAATGAGGTATTGGATTAAAAAAACCACTTTATTTTCTTTGTAGAACTAGATGGAAGTCTCTTCATTTCATGTATAGTCGATTCTGATTATCCTGAACCATAGAGTAGGGGGTTGGGGAAAATGAGTGGGAAGCTGAAAATAATAGAGGGAGAAGTTTTTCTTTGTCCAAGAATGTATTTTCTTCTGTCCCTAAGGACTAAGAAAAGTGCCGTACTTCGAGTGAGTAATGATTTGAGTCCTAATACATACATGACTGAAAAAGCTCATGAAAAGTTATCTACTAGGTTCAGTCTGCTTTTTGGAGAGATTTCTAAAGGAATGGTATAATGCTTTTTCTGTAGATATCTGGAGTCAGCTCTTTAAAAGATTGATACAAATTTGAAAAAGTGAAGTGATATGATATGTTATTAAGCCTATTGTTCACAGTGTATCTTGTTATATAAGTGTCCCTTTTCTAATTATTGTCCTTGTAACATTCAGGGACCTTCACATTCTTCTTAAATCGTGGGGCACAGAACTGCACACAGTGCTCCCTGTGAGGCTACCCCAGCACTGAATGCAGCAAGCTAATCATCTCCTAACCAGCTGGTTGTGCAGTGCTTGATGCAGTTTGCCTTCTTGGCTACCAGCACCCTCTGCTGACACATATGAACCTGCTGTTAACCGGTATTCCCAGATGCCATTCTGCAGGACTGCTCTCCAACCACTCCTCTCCCAGTTCACAATTGTGTCCGAAGTGTGTCTTTCTACTAGGTGCAGAATCTGGTATTTCAGCTTTTAAAAATGTCATCCCATTAATCATATCCCAGTGCTCCAGTCTATCTAGATCTGTGTGCAAGGCCTCATGTCTCTGAACAGAATCAACGTACCTCTCAAATTGGTATTATCTGCAGACTTGCTAATGGTGCATTTAAATTCTGCATCCAGATGGTTGATAAATATTTTGAGCAAGACTGACCCTAGCAGGATTAAACCCTGAGGAATACCTCTGATGATCCATTGCCAACTAGCTGTAGCCATGTTCACTACGAGCCTTTGAGCCCTTCACCCTTGAATTCTTCACCCAGTATACTACAAATGTGCTCATCCTGCAGCTGGACATTTTGTCCAGGAGTGTGCTATGAGGCAGAGTATCAAAAGCCTTCCTAAAATTCAGAAAACTGACATCTGCTGCCTTCTCTTCATCCACTGGACAGGTGACCCTTTCATAGAAGAGTTAAACAGGACTTCTCATTGCTAGTACCTGTGAACTGTACCTGACATTCGCACTGCTCTTTAAATGCCTTTCATGAGTATCCAGCATCCAGCAGGAACTGGTGTTCAACTAACAGGTTTATAGTTCCCTGGGTCTTCCCTCTGGCCCTTTTTGTAGTTTGGAATAACATTGGCCAACTTCCAGTCAACAGGGACTTCCCCAGACTCCCAAGGTCTTCGGTAGATGATAAGAATTCTACCATAACATCTGTTAGGTCCTTCAGAACTCAGGGATGAATCACATCAGACCCTGTTGACTTGTGAATGTGTTTGTTTATTTACTTTACTATAAATTTCCTCCAAATGTTCTGTGAGCAAAGAATTGTTCTGATGAAGTATAGGATTAATAGAAAATAGAAACAGCTAAGCAGAAACATGAATTCAAGAGAAACTGAGCCAAGTATTCACCTCCAAGATTTCTTATTTACCATCTGTACTGAAGAAATGGCAGTTTTAATGTCTTTTGAAGTTTAATGTGAGTTTGAACTGAAAGTAATAAAAGATTAAGTCTGTATTTTTCCTACCTGTTTGAACACTTTGTACAAGTTTTAGAAGTTTTATTCTTTCCAAAGAGACTTTGTTTGATCTTGGCAGACAAATTCATGGCTCTGTCACAGGACTGTAAGATAATACACAAGGGGATTTTTGTTTGTTTGTTTTTGGTTTTGTTTGTTTATTTTTAATGAGTTTGCTTGTTCTGGCTGAGTATCTTAGATGTGTTAATTGCCCCTTCATCAAAAGTGAGCCTTCTAGGACCCAAATTATCACAGTGGAACCGTGCATTTATGTTGCTAGTTTTGCAAATTCGTATTCCCTGCCACCCAAAATGAACAAGAACTTTTCTGTGGGAAAGAAATACTTGGGTTCTGTCAGGATAATATGTTCAGATATGCAGAGATTTGTTTCCCTAATATAGGCAAAGTGCACATGGAAATGGAAAAATAGTGGAATCATGAGTAGAGATTATATAGCAGTATCAGGTAGTAATTTATTTTTTATCAGCAGTTTGCTATCAGAGGCTTGGATTAACTGAGAAGTACAGGCAGTGCCTTGTATACTCCTATCATTATCAGCAGGGTAACAAATTGCAGTGAGGATAGCTGGTTATCATTGACATCTGCAACACTGCAGGCAATGGGACACTATGGAATGAAAAAACAGTATTTTTATGTGACAAAAAGTGCACGAAGTCTGTTTTTATGAGGTACTGAGATGATACATGCACAGTTCTCCTCAGATTAGCGTGCTGACAGAACACATAGAGCTAGAAAAGAATTATCTCAAAGTTTTGCATCTTTTTTCTTTTCTACTTCCTTTTTCTTTTCTGCTTCTTTCCACACAGCATACAGAAAATGAGTATGACATGATATTCAAGCTGAATCATCGTAGAATGGTAATGTTGGAAGGGACCTCAAGGATCATCTAGTTCCAACCCCCTGCCATAGGCAGGGACACCTCCCACTAGTACAGGTCACTCAAGGCCTCATCCAACCTGGCCTTGAACACCTCCAGGGAGGGAGCATCCACAACCTCCCTGGGCAACCTGTGCCAGTGCCTCACCACCCTCACTGGAAAGAACTTCCTCCTGACATCCAGTCTAAATCTTCCCTCTACCAGTTTAAACCCATTGCCCCTTGTCCTGTCATTACAAGACCTTGTAAATAGTCCCTCCCCAGCCTTCCTGTAGGCCCCCTTCAGATACTGGAAGGCTACTATCAGGTCTTCTTGAAGCCTTCTCTTCTCTGGGCTGAAGAGCCCCAACTCATGTAGCCCATCCTCATAGGAGAGCTGCTCCAGCCCTCTGATTATCTTTGTGGCCCTCCTCTGGACCCGCTCCAACACTTCCATGTNCCAGCCTGTATTTGTGCTTGGGATTGTACCTACCCAGGTGCAGGACCTTACACTTGGCCTTGTTGAATCTCATGAGATTGGCCTGGGCCCACCTCTGCAGCCTGTCCAGGTCCCTCTGGATGGTATCCCTGCCCTCTAGCAAGTTGACTGTGCCACACATCTTGGCATGTTTCCCAAGTAGAAATGCTGAGGGCTCAAGGACCAAGACTGGTCTGTCCATTGCAACATTTCAGCCTTTTCATGTGTCTGTTAATGAACACCTGAGAATTTTGTAAACAGTTTCACAAGGCTTTTTTTTTTTTCCCTTTTTTTTTTTTTTTTTCTTAAAGAATACAAGTGTGGCTTTGGGAGGGTGATGCAAACATTTCTGGAAATCATCAGATTTGGCTGATTCTTAATAAGCATTTAAAGCTATTCTTTTGCTTTAGATGGGAAAGTGTATTTTGAAACATACAATTTTTGTCCGTATTATGATTAAATTATGATTAAATTTCTGACTTAATTGACTTGAAAATTTAAGCAAAGAAAGAGGAAAAAAAAATGTCAGTCTGGTAGGGATTTAAGTTGAGAAACTGAATGTCAAGCAGGGTGAATTACTCTCTAGTCCTAGCGTTGGTCTTTCTGATCAGGGTAGAGGTATTTCAGTGTGTCAGTAGAGATGAATTTTATGGATGAAAGTAAGTCTGGTGCCCAGAACTGCAGAGGCTTTGTGGAAAATTAATTCACCATCCATCCAATGTCCCACAGCTGACTAATGAGAAAAGAAAAA
>VWZE01004435.1:76857-128310 GCA_013396675.1 Eubucco bourcierii
TTTTTTTTTCCCCTTCTATTAAGGAAAACAGTTTTCAGGTCGAAAAAACTGAAATAGGAGAAAACTAGGGTTTTAGAAACACGGGAATTTGAGGAGAAGGCTAATGGTAAATATACCTGGCTTGCCTTTATGGTACAGGGTATTAGGAAATGAGTAGTTCTGAACTCCAAGGGTTGCCAAGTAACAACTGGTACAACTCCAAGTTGTACCAGTAACAGCTGTATGTAATTGCGCTCAGTATCTGATGGATCTCTGGGAAGTAATAGGATGTTGCTGACACTCGTAGTCCAAAGTGTTGACATGAAATTTTATATCCATTTATATCATTTGGTAGTTTGCTCTCAAACTCTTCTGGTTTACATAACACAAAGAAAAATAAACTTTCTAGCTAGATAAATGGATAAGAAGGTAGTCAATAAACTTCAAATGTAGACTTTACTGGAACAGAAATAATCTACTTACGTTACACTTATGGCACTAACGTCTTTGTTTATTCAAGAAAAGAATAAAACCTGCCCTGCTTCTTGAGTTTGACTCAGCTGTGACTACAGTTGACTAACTGTGTTGTGCTTTATCCAGCAGTCCAATTCCTTTGTTAATTCCCAAATAATATCAAAGAAAAGTTTTTGATGGTAATCAAGTACACTATGTGGGAGCCATCTTTAAGAAAAAGATGGGTAAGAGGAGCAGCTACTGCATGTGGAAATTAAGTATGTTTCTGATCACTACAGGAAGACTTCTTCAGTCCCTAACTGTAGGAATTCAAAGCTTAAGCAAAAGAAGGCAGAGCTGCACTGTGTTCTGAAGAATGTGCTAACATCAAAAGTTACATACTGACCAAACAACTACCCTCCAAAAACTATACAGAAAAGATATTATCATTCTTTTCATACTAGACTGAGGTTGTAAATAATGCCTTCATGGTATCAATGCCATTTTGTTGCTTTCAGCATTTTGTTCATACCCTAGGCTAATAAAGCTGTTCTTTTCTTCTTATTTTTTTCTTTTAAAAAGAATATACTGAGGGTCGAAGCGATCATTTCTCATGGACGGCAGAATAATTTGAAGCAGTAAGAAAAAAATTACCCTCAAATTTTTTGCTCGTTTCTTCAGGAACTAGAATTGCTGTGTGGATTGTTTCCAGTGCTGCCCGAAGGAGTCCTTGTGACAGACCACGAGGTCACTTGGCAGATTTAAAAGGCTTATTTGTGGAATTAGAGCTAAGATATGAAAACCAGTCCAATGAAAAATTGGTGCCTCTTCTGGATTATAAAAGAAATGTCTTGTTTCCTTTGAATAATGGCTCTGAATGTGAGTGGAATAGTTCATCCTATTGTTCTCAGATGACGGCTCTCTTGGGATGGAAGAGCTTTTGTGCTTGGTATTATCTTTGTGAAATATCAAGTAATAGAAGGAGAGAAGGGATACCTGTGTCAGTGAGTGCAGGCGTATGCATGTGTGTTTCAAGTAGCCACCTTGAAAGCATTTGTATGATCTATATGAGTGAGATACGGGTAGCTATTGATGGTGCCTGGGACCTGGGAAAGCTAGTATTACTAATTTGCATGGGGAGCAAGTACTGCCCTTAAAGGACAGGGCATAAATCTTCTTTTGGAAATAAAAAGTGCAGTTTATGCATTGAGTGGGGATAAAAATAGCATAAAAAGAGAAAATGTTGTGTTGTGTACTTTTTTTCTAAGGCTTGATACCAAAAGATCTGTTTTTCTGCAGTAGTAAAAAAGTGTGGCAGAGGTTTCTGTGCTCTCTCCATGCAATCTCTAACACATGGTAAAGCTGGAAATTGCTATATTGAATGTCCTTGTTTCATTCCATCCTTTGCTTTTTTTCAGTCATTAAGGAAAACTGCTCAGAGCTGTTTTATGGCCCTTTGATTTTGATGCTTTGGATGCTTAACACCAATTCATTGTCTTAGCATGTGTCAGAGGGGCTGAAATATGTGAAGAGTGCAGAGCTTTTTTTCTTCGTGTGCCTCAAAAACTTCTTACCAGGTGATTTGCTGTCCTTTTAGTAAAAAACATAGAATCATTGAAGTAGAAAAAGACCTTTAAGATCATCAAGTCCAACCATCAACCCAACACTACCATGGTCCAAAGTGAGGAAAAGTCAGAAGGATAAAGGGAGTCAGTGAACTGCTGCTCTACTGTTAGAATCTCTGCGATATGTGATAGGGGGCTTGTTCTGGAGCACAGGATTACGGTGGTTCAGTACCAATCATCCCAATAATAGCAGGGCTCTGGAATTTATTAGTGGAAGAGGATCATGATGCGTCTTCGATCCCTCTGAAACCCATTGTGTTGTCTGCTGCTATTGTTGCTGGAAGAAGATCCAGATTAATTGAACATTTTGAGCAGCTTGCAGAATGTGCAGAGAAACCTGTGAGATTTGCATAACTGGGGAGTCTCACGCAAATATTAGCTACTGACCATTCATCAGAAGAACTTCAGAAACTCACTGAAGGAGTTAAATGATAGTAAAACAATGGAAGGGTTACTATAAAAGTTATCAGTGACAATCAACTGTACTTCAGTGGCCCAAAACTCTTGAGACAATACTCGGTGATCTCATTCCTTTTGGTATCACAATGTCCTTCTCATGGACTGTTTGGGTGAGCTCATTAGTGTGTGTGCATCCTGCACACCCTGGCCCTGCATGACCAAAGGCTTTCTACCAGGACAGAGGCTGCTGCAGTCAGTAGGTCAAGGTCTGTTTGGCCTTCTTTGTAGACAGGCATTGTTTAGGAAATCTTCCCTCATATTTTTAAAGAGTTTTTTCATAACTCTCATAACAAACACACTAAATTAAAGAGTTTGCAGAAGAAATGAGTTTGTTCTATGGCCTTAAATCATGGCTTAAATTTTTTTCTTTTCCTACCTATCCAGTTTGAGTTAAGGCTAAAATATGAGCTTAGCTATAAGGAGACTTAGCTACAAATGACCTTTCCTATGATTTGTCTCCTTTTAGTGCGTCAAGGCTGATCGTTTATTATTGTTTTGGTCACTTATTTTTGTAGGTGAAATTAGTTCTTCGTTTAATACTGCATTCACTACTCAGATAATCCTTAAAGAATGAAAGCTGTGGCTCCTGCCTTGTAATTCTGACATGTTCATGCTTTTCTGTAGCTGTCCTTCTCTGATTATGTTCTCAACTTTATCATCGCCGTGTTGAAGCATTATTATACTAAAACTATATAACTAGCAAAAATTTTCAAACTTCTTCAGCATTTTAAAAACCCCTGCCTTTGAAGTACTTCTGCCACAGTAGTTTTAATGAAGCTGAACAGAACACGGGACATTATTGCTTTAAACATCAGCATTTCTTGACAGAACAGAAAGATTAATGGATGAAATCTCTTGGAGGCTGTGGAAATTTTCCTTTTAATTGTAATGATTTTGGATAGAAACCACAGAAAGAGAAGAAACAAGAGTAATAATATATCAAGTTTGATTAATAGATGATTGCTCATAAGGGTTCTAAGAAAAATTCTTGAGTTTTTTTCAGTAGCAGAGGAGCTGCGATAGGATTTATGATGTGTTATCAAGTGGCACAGGGCAGTTTAGTAGTGCAGGTGCTGCTTCTGTGGGCGACCATGATTTTATTACAAACAGAGCCTTTAAAACTGGACTTGATGAACATCATGTAAAGTAGTGCTGCATCATACCTGTGAAGAAGTATAGCACTTTTTCTTTACCCTATTCTCAGAAGTATTAGGATATTAATTGGCATTGCTCAGCAACATGAAATTTTCTCTCTTTGTGTGAGAAAATTGTACTGGATTTTTTCCAGTAATGCTTTTGTGATTGGTGTTTGGCAAATGCCATTGAGTATATTACTGGTTTATTAATTTACTTGTAGAATATACCAAAAGGTGGTTTTCCTGAACTATGACTAACTTGTGTAATTAGGAAAATTAAACAAAATCTTTCTTTAAGCTGACTTGAATGTTGATTATAGCTTGGCTCTTTACATCAGAAAACAAGCACTTAGCTGTGTGTTGACAATACTAGAAAATCTAATAAGTACCACTGAATTAACATCTCCTGGTGGCTTTTAGTGTATCTGGAAGATAACAGATGTTTCCTGCATAGTATTTTGGGACAGTAGTTTCTTGTGGTTTGACAAAGTGCAGCTGGTGTTGCTAACCATACACAACATGTGCCAGAAATGAAGGAGTTCACAACCATTCACTGAAATTCAGATGTACTGTATCTTCTGTATTTTGCTTGTCTAACCTGATAGGTTCTTATTAACCTTCCAGAGATGATAAAGCCTAAATAACTGTAACAAAATAGATAAGAGTATACTAAAACTTCTTAGTACCATCCTCTCTTTTGACCAGTGGTTAATAACATGTCATTATCACAGGATTATTCTGTCCTTTTCTTGATAAGAGGCAAAAGATAAATGTGAAGTAGTATATCGACCAGAACCATTAAATCATGTATTTGGCCAGTGGTTTGACATCCAGATGCTGAAGATAAAGTGCTATGCTTACAATTCTAATTTAGTACGTTTTATTGTTATTCAAATTGGAGAGAAATTTCATTAATTTTTAGGGCTAAGAGAAACTCTGAAATTGGAGACTCTTACTTAGGAGCCAAAAGTACAAACCTGAAACACTGCTAGACATGGCACTGTGAAACTGTGAGCAAAGGTTTTCAGTATGTCGTCCACCATCACTGTTAGCCCTGGGGTGTGCTGGTAGTATGTGAGACTACAAACAGTTTGAGTTTATGAGACAAAATACAAATTATAAGTCCTGTGTATCAGACAAGGCCTAACGATCATGAATTGTTCCCAAAGATAGTTATACTTGGAAAATGTGATTGTGATTAATAAACAACTCCAGACTGCTTTTCATGTAACAGTAGGCTATGCTGCAAACAGGAATGGGGAAAAATGATTACATTTAATAGGGTAGCAGCTGTAAGGGTGCCATTATATTAAGTGACTTAATGAATACTGATCTTGAAGCAATAAATCAAAATGCAAACAATCTACTCTAATCAAGTAAGCAGAATGTTTCAGGTACTTAAATTATATTAAATTAACACTTCAATCAAGGTGTGTACCTGCACGTATTCCTGTGTTTAATCTAGTTATTGTTTGTGTAACATCACTTTTAGGTTGCATATGCAATGGAGGCTTACTCTGTTGTTTTTGTTTGTTTGTCTATTTGCTTTGAGTAAAGAAGTTGCTTACAGAATAATTAATAGTCCATGGTAAATCTTCCCTGATACTAAAGAGTTTTCTAAAGAGTACTCACCCAGAAGATTGTTGTGAAGCTAGCTCTGTCTGACTGTCTGCATTTACAAGTGTATTTGTGGGTCTTTGTGTATATAGATGTGTGCCTGTAGATATAGCACGTGTGTGCACAGCTTATGGCAGTTGCTACCCACTAGTGCAAAAGTTAAAGAGAAAACAGTGATAGTAGCATCATTTGGGGGGAAATTAGTATCTGTTCTGATGTTGTATATGCATAATATGGAAATGAAAAAGAATTTCCATTTTGTATGCTGAGCTACTAATTCTGGAGTCTCTTGCAGGATTCTGAAAGTGGTCATATTTAGTTTAGGTCCTGAATTTAGAGACATTCATCTACATAGAGCAGAAACATAGTTTCTGCAAAAACCTAAGTGCCTGCTTCTGTCTTTGTGAGGTGTTGGTCTTATCTTAACTGGTCCAGTAAATATTTGTACACTTTGCTTTTTCCTCTTTATTTCAGTTTACACAATGGCTTCATCAAAGTTTGTGAGACATTGAATTTACTTACTGACCATACTTGGTAAGTCTGCAAGCCAGAGGGAGATTATGTGTATAAGAGCTTATTTGAGCCACACTTGCATTTCTTTCTGAGAATTGTCTGAGAATTCATCACTGAAAAATCAATAAATACCTTTTATATTTTCTGCTTGTATTTGGGTTCTCTGGGGTTGTGGATCTTTTTTTTTTTTAGTGTGTGTGTGTTTTTTGGGGGTTTTTGTGTTTGTTTGGGGAGTTATTTATTTATTTGGTTTGGTTGGGTTTTTTGGTTTTTTGGTTTTTTTTCATTTGGTCGGGTTTTTTTACATGTGAAATGTAATACCTGTGAGGATTCTGTGGCTGATTAAAGCATTCAGAGGTCCTCAGTATTTGACTTTTGCCTTTATTTTGGGAATAGATGGATGTTTTTGCCTCATGAATCATTCAACTCTGCTCCTGATGTCTGTAGTTTTGTCTGGGATCGGAAACATGCAGTTGACCTGCTTCTTGAGAGTTCCACAAGAGCAAACTTGAGTCGTAGCAGGAGAAGTGGAAAAAAACAAAGAGCTATCTCAATTTTGTAGGCTGCTTGTCAGAGTTGCTAGCAGCAGGTGAAGGTTTGCACTGTCAGTTGGCAGAACGAGGAGAATGGAAATGTATTCATTTTGATGGCATCTGTAAGAGATGAACTGTCTTTGGATTGCAAAAATAAAGGAGATATGGCTACAGGGTGTAATTATACCGTGCAGCTATACAGGCTGGTTTTTGGAATGGGCAAGGGTAAGAAACCATCAGAAGAAACCCAGTGTGGTTGTTTCTTGATTAAGTAATCATGAATTGTATTTAATCAAATAACATGTGGAAGAAGACAGTGAAGCCTTACTGAATTAATTTTCTGGTGTATCCAGCCCTACATATATTAAGAAACAGACAAGTGCAATGGGAACATGAGGCTTTCTGCATTATCTCAAAGAAATTTTGTTCCTGTTTTGTTCCTGTTGTTCTTTAGTCAATGCATCACAACATGAGTCCTGTTCAAAAGAGCATCTGGATGATGCTCTTAGTCATTGATGTAGTTTTAGGTAGTCCTTCAAGGAGCAGGGACTTGGACTCCAACCTTACAGGTTCTTCCCAACTTGAGATATTACATGGTTGTGTTCTGTGATTCTAATTAAATTATTTACATCAAGGGTCCAGAGGACAGACTGGGGTTTAGATCATACTTCTTAGTTTATGCTAAAATCTGGTAAACTTCATAAGCAGAGCTGATCTTCAGTTGTCTAAGCTGCCATTCTGGTTTGCCCAAATCTGAGACAAGTAGAAGAGTATTAATTGAAATTGCCCCAAGTTTTTAGCTATCATTTATAATAAATGAATAAAGGCTAAAACTTCCAGTTACGAGTTGTGGTGCTGCAGACCCTGAGAGTACCCTTAATGTCATGTCAAAATGTTGCGCACTTCCACTTAAAAATGAACAAGTGCTGTTTTACTGATTTTACAATGATGTTGCTCCACATCCCAGAGCAGAATATAAGCAGTTAATAGTCCAAGAAGAATTGTTCATATTGAGACCATCAGTCTTTTGTGCACTGACACTGATGTTACTGTGGGTTGACAGTGAGCTTTTATAGTCAATCTGCTGAAGTACAAAAGGCCACGGTTTGGAAACTGTCATTAAAAGTACCTGTTTGGTAAGAGCAACATGCCCTTTATTCCCTTATAATGGAATTCCCCAGAACGGATGAGACAGACCAAGAGCTGAAAATGTTATCATAAAAAAAAAAAAAAAAAGTTAAAGTGCCTTTATATTTGTTATTCCTTTTATCTTTCTAAATTAGATGGTGATCTTAAAAAACAATAGTTCCCTTACTTTGGTTAATTGACTGTTACGATTTCTGTCCTCATAAGTGCTTTCCAAGGGATCTTTCAAAGGTTTTTCAGAGAAGCAAAGTTGTCTGTTAATGTGAGTAATGCAACCAGATCTAATCACTTTGAAATCAGTGCTGTGTCCTCTGTCACAAATATTTGCTGCTTTGCCGTCTGTTATGGTGTAGTGAGTGGCATGATTGATTGTGCAGATAATCCTGAGATGGGGTAAATTCTTTGTCACCTGTTGCTCATTTTCACTTTTGTCCTGATAGAAATAGTAAAGTCCTAGACAGGTATGCATATGGTATTATACCTGTCCATAAATTTTAACTGCTTCTGTGAACATCTATTTAAAATGTAGAATCTCATGGTAAATGAATGCTAAATGAATATTGCAAAAGTTAGATTTACATTCTCTTGGTGTCTCTGCTGACCGATGGTGTGCTGTGGACACACAGAGCCCTGACTCTGAGTCCAGTACTCCTGTATCTGAGAGAAATGAACATAAATAATTGCTTTCAATGAGATGGGATTTGTGTTAGTCATTTGTCCAAAAGATATACTTGATTTTTAATTGTAATTTTTAAACTCCACACTGTGTAGAGTGCCTTGTAAGACATTTTTTCTGACTCACTTGGAAGGATGGGTGAGGTGAAGAAGCGTGGAAGATTTCTCAAATATATTACGTTGCTGTTATTACTTACCTGACTCTCATTATTGACTAGGATTGCAAGGATGCGTTTTTGTCTTTTATGCTTTTGTGTTTCCTGATGGCTGGATTGATAGCTGGTAGTATTTGATAGATAGATGGTAGTATTTGAAATAAAAACTCCATCCCTTTCTCTGGTAACCCCTTAGTGAGTTTAGACAGAGATCTTGGAGGAGGAGCATGTGGTCCCTGGGCAGAGAATGCTTGCATTCACGTGGAGCTGTATTAGAAACGTTCCTTTTCCTCCTGATTACTGAAGTCTAAGAAAATTCTGAGAATCAGGACAAGAGAAAGGATATGCTTCTCACAACAGAAGTCAGCTACTAAATGTAATAAATAAATAAATAGTTTCAGTTTTGTTTTGCTCATTTATTGATACAAAATTCTTTATTAAAAAGACAACAAGTTGAAAACTAAGACACTGATAACGACATGGGAACTAATGCTAAGCTTCAGTCCCTTTAGATATGTGGCCTCTCAAGTCTCTTACCCAAAGGAATCATAAAGGAAACTGAATTGACTGTGCTCAATTTCCATTTGTTCCATTTGTTGCTTAATACGTTGAAGGCAAGAGGAGTCTGTGTCTCTAAGAATATTGGTGTGCTTTAATAAATTAAACAATGTCTGGTTTTGTATCATTATAAACCAAATACTTCTTATTGGTTCATTTAAGCCTGGGAAATCCTTTTCCTCTGATGGAAAGAGAACTTCAAGTCAAAAGAAAAGTATAATTTGTCAGTAAATAATGTTTTATGCCTCTATCTCTCCCTCCTTTTTTCCTTTCTCTCTTGCCCTTCCTTCCAAATTCCTTCTTTCCTTCCAAGTTCTGTCCTTCCTTCTTTCTGTCTTGTCTGTCTTTTTGTTATGTGATACTGATCAACCTGGCAGTAAACAGGGCAATGTTTTCTTTCTAAACATGTGAGAAGGTAGGAAATCAGACAAACAGAAATGCCGCTTGAAGCTATTAGGCAAGGTAGTCTACAATAAAGGGCTGCAAGTGTTCTCCTCTACCAACATATGCTTCCAGAACCACTTACGGCTTGAAGACATAGAATAGAATCACAGAATCATAGAATCAACCAGTTTGGAAGAGACCTCCAAGCTCATCCCGTCCAACCTATCACCCAGCCCTAGCCAACCAACTAGACCATGGCACTAAGTGCTTCATCCAGTCCGTTCTTGAACACCTCCAGGGATGGAGACTCTACCACCTCCCTGGGCAGCCCATTCCAATGCCAATCACTCCCTCTGTGAAGAACTTCCTCCTGATATCCAGCCTAGACCTCCCTTGGCACAACTTGAGACTGCGTCCCCTCGTTCTGTTGCTGATTGCCTGCAAGAAGAGACCAACTCCCACCTGGCTACAACCTCCATTCAGGTAGTTGTAGACAGTAGTGAGATCAATGGGCAATGAGCCTCCTCTTTCCCAGGCTAAACACCCCCAGCTTCCTCAGCCTGTCCTCACAGGGCTGTGCTCCAGGCTCTTCACCATCTTCATCACCCTTCTCTGGACACATTCCAGTACTTCAACATCTGTCTTGAGTTGAGGGGCCCAGAACTGGACACAGGACTCAAGGTGTGGCCTGACCACTGCTGAGTACAGGGGCAGAATAACTTCTCTTGTCTTACTGGCCACACTGTTCCTGATCCAGGCCAGGATGTCATTGGCTCTCCTGGGCACACTGCTGGCTCATGCTCAGCTACTGTCTACCAGTACCCCCAGGTCCCTTTCTGCCTGGCTCCTCTCCAGCCACTCTGTCTCCATCATGTAGTGCAGCTTGGGGTTGTTGTAGCCAAAGTGTATAACCCTGCACTTAGCCTTGTTAAATCTCATCCCATTGGCCTCTGCCCACCCATCCAGCCTGTCCAGGTCCCTCTGTAGGGCTCTCCACTCCTTTGACAAATCGACACCTGCTCCAGCTTGGTGTCATCTGCAAACTTACTGCTGATGAGGACTCAATCCCCTGGTCCAGATCATCAGTAAAGATATTGAACAGGACCAGGCCCAGCACTGATCCCTGGAGGACACCACTAGTTACAGCTGCCAACTGCCTGTGGCACCATTCACCACCACTCTCTGGGCCCAACCCTTCAGCCAGTTCCTGACACATTTCAGAGTTAATTTGTCCAAACCAGGAGCTGCCAGCTTTGCCAGGAGCTTGTTGTGTCAGATGGTGTCAAAGGCTTCGCTGAAGTCCAGACAAACTACATCCACAGCTTGCCCTGCAATCACCAGGAGGTTGGTCAGGCAGGACCTGCCCATGCTAAACCCATGCTGGCTGGGCCTGATCCCTTGTCCATCCTGTAGGTGCTTTGTGATGGCACTCAAGATGACCTGTTCCATAACCTTGTCTGGCACTGAGGTCAGGCTGACAGGTCTGGAATTTCCTGGGTCCTCCTTCCAGACCTTCTTGTGGATGGGCATCACATTGGCAGCTTCCAGTCTTCAGGGACTTCTTGAGTGAACCAGAACTGTTGATAAGTGATGGAGAGCAGCTTGGCCAGCTCATCTGCCAGCTCTCTCAGCACTCTAGAATGGATCCCATCAGGTCCCATGGACTTGTGAGGATCCAAGTGGCTCAGCAGGTCCCTTACTGCTTTCTCCTGGATTACAGGAGGACTATACTGGCCCCTGGGTCCATCTGCCAGTTTAGAAGGCCAGTTGTCCTGGAGAAAAACCTTACTATTGAAGATGGAGGCAAAGAGGTGTTAAGTACCTCTACCTTTTCCTCATCTTTTGTTACTATATTCCCTTTCCCATCTAGTAAGGAGTGGAGGTTGTCCTTGCCCCTTCTTTTACCATTAATATATTTATAGAATGTTTTTTATTCTCTTTTACAGCAGTGGCCAGTCTAAGTTCCAAATGGGCTTTTACCTCTCTACAAGACCTAGTAACATCCTTAAACTCTTCCTGGGATACCTCCCCTTTTTTCCAAAGGTGATACCCCCCCTTTTTCCCCCTTAATTCCTTTAGAAACTCCTTGCCCACCCAGTCTGACTGTCTCCCTCATCAACTCATCTTCTGGCACATTGGCACAGCCTGTTCCTGCACCTTCAAGAGTTATTTCTTGAAGTAGGTCCAGCCTGCCTGTTTTTAAGGGCTTTGTTTTGTTTTTAAGGGCTGTTTCCCAAAGAACTTTCCAAGTTAGTTCATTAAATAAGCCAAAGTCTGCTCTGCGAAAGTCCAGTGTGGAGGTTTTGTTAATGCCCCTCCTGGTTTCACCATATATTGAAAAATCTCTAATTTCATGGTTACTGGACCCCAGGCAGCCTCTGACCACCACATCTCCCACCAACCCTTCTCTGTTTGTGAACAACTGGTCAAGCAGGACTTCACCCCTGGTAGGCTCATATAACAGCTGAGATAAGAAGTTGTCCTCCATACACTCTAGGAACCTTCTAGACTGCCTCTTCTCTGCAGTGTTAGAGTCCCAACAGATGTCTGGCAGGTTAAAGTCACCCACAAGAACAAGGGCAAGTGATCTTGAGGCAGCCTTCATCTGCTTAAAGAATAAAAATCAACCTCCTCTTCCTGGTTGGGTGGTGTATAACAGACTCCAACCAGGATGTCAGCCTCATTGAACTTCCCCCTAATTCTTACCCATAGGGAACAATATGAAGCAACCCACAACAATCTAATACTAATCTTATTTTTAAGTTAGTATAGATGAATAAAAGCAATTGAAAATGTTCCTGCTGCCATATGTCTTTCCTCTCACCTTTTCTCTTGACATTATTAATTGTAGTATGAAACTTTAAAACCATATTTTCTCCACATGAGAGCCATGTTTTCTCCACATGGTCAGTTAGAATGGTAGAAGTTGAAACTAGAATGATAATTTGAGCACTGGTTACAGTTTTCTTTGACAGAATTTTCAAGTTGCATCTTACTTAGGCTGAATTTAAATTGCTCATCTAATAGTGAAAGGCTTTCTACATATGTGCTAGATGTCTGTCCCAGTTTTTTAAAGTTCCACCCCCCCATGGCTTTTAGGGTGGTTTTCAACAAACCATTGTAGCGCTCAATCTTTCCTGAAACTGGTGCATAGTAAGGGATGTGGTAGATCCACTCAATACTGTGACTCTTTGTTGCCCATTTTCTCAGAGTGATGTTCCTTTTTGGGGTGTTGGGGGAAGGAGAGTCATTCTTTATTTATTTTTGTTTCAAATGTTTCTTTTGTAAATGATCTCCAACTCTCTGTGTTTGGTCATTTTATACACTTGCACAAACCTTTTCTCAAAGTCTGGTTTTGTCCCTATAATCTAGCATTACTCCTCTCGGTTTAGGATGATTGTCTTTGCAGTGGGTTTCTGTTTCCTAGATGTGACAACCTGCTGGCCTGCTCCAGCCAACTATTGACTTATGTAGGTTTTATTTTATTATGTATGTGGAATTAATGCTTCATTTGGCATTTATTTTCACTGTACATTGGAATACCTATTAGGAGATGAAACCTTAAGAATTTTTTTTTATCATCTATTTCAAATAGTTGCCAAGTACTTTAACAAGCTGTCCAACAGGAATCTACCACTAGTTAGCTACTGACTCTTTGGAATATACTTTGTGGATTTGTGGTGTTTCTGGTAGTGAAATAATGTAGAACTTTGGATATGTAGTCTGTGACTTGGTCAATGCTGTCAGTGACTACCTTTCCCCTACAGATTAAATCTCTTATGTTTATCAGTTATGGGCACTTTTCTATTTGCATACCTTACATTTTATGATGTCATCTTATGGAATGTGTTTTTCAAGTTCTGTATAGTGAGAAAAAAAAAATCTATAGGTCAGATTCTCTGTGCTGTCTGGGTCCGTAGAATGCAGCACTAAGAGAAGGAGAGATATTCCATATTGACACTTGTCTGACTAGGAACACAGCAAAAATCATTGTCTGAGTTACAAGGCTGTGAGCAAAACATATTTCATAATGTTCATAGACTAGCAGCTATTGACAGCTTCACCCAAAAAGGTAATACTGCAGGAGATAAAGGTGTTATTTCTGAGAGGAAAAAGGGCTGAGATTGGTTTTCAGATGACACCTGTCCATGGTAGAAATGAAAGCAGTCAGCTGCTTTGTTAGCGTTAAAATTTAATTTTGAGAAGCTTGTTTGATCTGTCCTTTGTCCTTTGTATAAATAAAATTTTACCTATGAAGTGTCTTTGAGAGAAGGGATTCTCAAAGCTCATAAAATATTAAAGGTAGGTACTGTGGATTAGTTTTTAGTAACTTTCCTAACGTGGACTGTACAAATTGAGAATGTTTTGGTGTAAACTGGGTTACGTCTGCCCTGTAGGAAGCAGAAACTGTAGTCAGTGTGTTGGTGGTGTGGTTTAATGCTAGGGTATCACAACTTGGTGGTGTCTTTTGTTTCCTCTCCTTTCTCCTTAAAATGAAGGCAGCTGTATTTATATAGCTTACATTTGAATTCTTGCACTAGTTATTATACAGTAACTAGGACTTCTTAAATATTGCTTGATGTTTTTGTTGTTTGAAGTTGAAAATGCCTTTGGACTATCATTCACATTTCAAGGGGATTCTGTAACAAAGAAGTGTTGATATAGGATGATGCCCTTTATTGTAACAGAACTGTGCTTTTATTTTCCTGTCTCTGAGGGATGGATCAGCTGTATGGGAGTTGTAGAACTGGTAAATTTTATACCACAGATATTCACTAGAAGGTAACAAAAGTGAGTTGCTTGTGTTTTGCATCCTCATATGCATTTCAGAGTCCTGACTTCTCCATTAGATGACTCACAGGCTCCTGAGGCGGGTGTGAGCTGTGCTGCAGTATATGGCAGCTCACCTTCTTGAAGTTATTGGAGTTGTCATGTCCTGCAACTCACAGCCACCACAGCAGACTCAGTGACCCATATTTCAGCTGTTCATTTAATTCGATAGAAGCTTTCTGTGTCTCCTTTGTCTTAAGACTTTGCTTCTCAGTCCTCTAGGATGATGAATCATCAAGTACCAGTATAAAGCACTGACTGCTTCTGTGAGGAACCTCACTGGAGTAATTAATTTGGATCAACAGAAAAACCCCAAACTAAAGCAAAACCCCAAAACAAAACCCCCAAACCTGCTTCAGGTATGGAACACTGAGTGTGCTCACAGGGATTTCTAATTTAGTCCACTTGCAAACTTATATTAATATCCTAAATAATTCCTAGAGGAAGACAAGCCAAATTTAGCTTTTCATTTCTCACAGCAAAAATGGTACTTCATAATTTAGAAATATCATACCATCTATTATGTTGAAACACAGTGATGAACTGGTAGCTCACTCAGGGTCAGGTTAGACTGAGATCAGAATCCTTGAATTACTTGAAATTGCTTCCTGTTTATAGCTGGATTTGCTACATAAGTTAAATAAAATATTGCAAATAAATAAATGAACCTGCAAATACTTTTGTATGTTCTTGATGTGAAAGCTGTACACATTTTACTTATTTAATTCTGGGATATTTTGGTGCTTTGGGTTATCTTATGTATTTCACTTATTTGAATCCATTTCTCAGGGTAATAAAACCAGACAAGATTATGTGAAATTCTTGGTAAGGTGAAAATACAGGTCCTTAGGATAGACCATGCATCATTCTGTAGGTATGTTTCTGGCATTAGAGACATCAAAAGAGGATTTCACAGGGGCTTGGTATCTCCATCTTTCGAGCAATTTCAAACTCACGTAGACAAAGCGATGAGCAGCCTGTCCTAACTTACTGGCTGTGAGCAGGGTGCTGGATCAGAGACTTCTAGGGCGCTCCTGACCTACCTCACACTATGAATTTATGATTCTGTAACAGACATTGTGATAAAGAACAGTTCAAATGAGTTGCCATTTGTGCTACATAAGTAATTTAAATAATATTGTCTTGTCAGGTAATTCCTGTAGTGACTTCATTTTCCTTTGTTCACATTTTTTGCAGATAACTTATTTTCTTTGGTAAGGTGAGAATTTGACCTTAGATTATGCATGTGTGTATGTGGTATAGTTATGATTTTTCTGCTTCCCTTTTTATAGTTAAAAGAATTTTTCAAGTTGTTTTTTAACTACTAAAATCATCCATTTGTAATAAATCTCCTTTATTTTCTCCTTTATTTTATGTTGCTGTTACTTATAAGGAACTTCTTCAGATTGGGTAGTGTCTGCATCAGCAAAATCTGTGAAATTCATTATATACCCAACTAAAATTAAAATGGGAGACATGTACTGTTATGTTGATGGCAGGAACTGTAAATTTACTTGTGTTGTACCATTATTTAAATGGATATCTTGTGTAAGATGAAGTGACTTACAAAGAATATTCATTTCTTAAGATAGTTTAAGTAGTGTTTTCAGTACTATATTTGTATGTCAGGAAAAAATAGGATAAATAAAATCTGAAACTGATGAAGAAAAATGATGGAGCAGGGTAATGTAGCACTGATAAGATTTTGATGTTGATCTTTAAAGATTTCCAGGAGAGAAGCTTGCTAGCAGATGTGAAATTCAAATGTTTCAGCCAATTTTAAAATCTATGCCTCTTTATCGACTGTGCCATTTTATTTCAGTTCTTCACATTTGAATGAAGAATGCAACTGTGTTTCCTGGATTTTTTTTCCAATGATGATAAGAGGTCTAAAATATTGGTGTGTACTCTCAGACAGTTTATACATAAACAAAGCGATTCAGAGCTTTGTATTTAATATAGTGTCTCACCATGCCTCGCATTCAGTGTGTTGCAGAAACTGGTACATTGTGGCTGTTTCAGAATGGAATGTGGCTTCTCACTATAGGATGGAAGGGAATTTTGTTAGGAGCTGTGTCAAGCCTACTGCTCTCACATGCATATTCATTCTGTCAATGGCATATGTATTGCGGTCAAATAATTGAGTTCTGTGCTGAATCATTTGGCATGCTGGACCAAATCAGTTGCTGGTATAGCTCCCTTTAACAGCGAAACTACACTCAGATGAACTTGATTTAGTGCAGTTTGAGTCATCTGACAATGGTCTTGCACATTTTAGTAATGTGTTAACAGTCTCTTGTTAGTCTGAGGGAAAAAATTTGTTTGAGAATCAAGTAATTTTTACAGGGCATCCTTGGTATTTGATTTTCACTGTTCTGAATGTGTTGCTACCTGACTCACTGCAGCATCAGCCAGTGCAACCAGCCAGCTCTGTTTCCTATAGGGCTTTATGTGTAGAGGTGCTGAGCTGTATGTGGAGGGTACTTGCCTAATGCACAGGATGGATAATTTGGGAATGAGTGAAAGTTTCTGGTGGGTTTTTTTTGTGTTTTATTTTTCTTTTTTCCCCATTTAATTTTTACTCTGCAACTGTGAGACTACAAATAGTAGATAATTCAGAGCAATTTCTTGCTGGGTCAGTGCTGCAAAATGCCTAGACGCCATGCAGGTACATTTTTGTGTGTGTATATACACACACACACACACACACATATATCTTGAGACTATTGAGAGGGTCAACTTGCATTTCTGAACCGTTTCTGTGAACTTTCTATTACTTTTGATAGGATGATGTGAAATATTAGTATAAATAGTGTGAAGATAAAAACTGAACACCCAATGTCAAGTGCAAATGAAATACGATATATGAAGCAAGAAACTTGTCTTTTTGTACAAAAGCTAAATCAGCTGCAAAATCACTGTAAGTCATGTCCTTTTCAGTACTAGAAATTAAATAGCAAACAGTTTCTGTTCTTCCCTGTGCTCCATCCATTCTCATTTAAAATTGGAAAGCCATTGATTTTGGTGCTTATCCAGTTTCTTTTGTTAATAAGGAGTATCCACTAAGCAGCATATCTGAATAAGCACCAATTTCACCTGGGTAATGTTTGTAAAATTACCTGGTGCTAAACAGGTTAATATATACTCATTGTTTACTTTTGTTTCTTCTCTTGTGCTGATTAGATCAGTGGTTACCTAATACTTTTACTCTGACTTACAACAGTTGGACTGGTGCCAAAACCACCCCACAATTGGTAGCTCATTCCTAAGATTGCTCTAAAGAAATAGATGGGGGAACTATGAGAGTACATACCTTCTACCACTTGCCCAGGAAGAGATCAACCTGCAAAACATCCTTTCCAGCCCCAGCAGCTGTGTGTGTCTAAGTACTAGCAGCAGCTGAAGAGGGACAGGCAAAAAGTGCAAGTGCCCCTTGTCACAGTAGTGAGGATTTATGTGTCATCAAGGTGATTTGCCTGACAACACATAGTTCTTGAGATCAGTGCTCTCAGGTAGTACATGGGGCTGTCACCACTGAGAATGAGGCAATAATTTACACTGTGAATAGTTCTGTGAAAGTCAATGGGAAAAGGAGATGCCATTCAGTACAAAAGCTGACAGAATCTGATTGGTAAGTACGAGTCAGTACATTAAACTTCATATCTCTCTAAAGAGTGAGGAGGGAGAGAATTAGCTTGTATAATACAGAGACATGTTAAAGAAGACAGATGCCAAGTGCATACTTTATAAAACTTGTATGGTTTAGTGCATTTTCATAGTCATTACCCTGCCTTTTCTGTCTACCCTTCATCGTGACAGCTGCAGTGTCATAGACCTTAAATCAACAAAAAGCAGTGAAATATCTTCCTCTGTTTGGTTGGCAAAGAGCTTCTGTTGAAGTCTGTGTTCTTCAGAGATGGCTTCTCCATCATACCATCTGGCTTGACTATTCTGAGACTTGCAGTTTTGTTTGCAAATTTGCTGACATCTCAGCAAAACCACACACCATGATTAGAAAATGAACTTAATTCTGGTTGCAGAAGTTTTGTAGGTATCTCTGGAAGGGAAAAAAATAATTGCTGAAAGTATTGAGTGAAATATAAAGTGTAATCTTCATTATAAAGCAGATATCATGAGCAGTGATTTGTATACTGAACACAAGGCTTGAATGTAGGTGGAATGTAGTGCAGTATAGTTTGCCAAAATTACTTGAAACCTTATTTGGAAGGTAGATAAAGATACATTTAAAAGGTGTGAAACAGTTCTGATACAGTCTGTGACTCGTTCCATAGCTTACTCTACTAATGTCGAAGCCAGCAAGGATTTACAAGTGGACTGTGGAAGGGTCTTCAGGAGCATATTGTTAAGAAAGCCATTTGAAGTTGAGAAATATTGAAGGAAGTTGTATTATAAGAAGTGGTTATTGACTTTTGTTCTCAGAGTGACACTGAAGCAGAAGGTTGCTCTCCCGTCTGATGAAGTCTCGGCTTTTGCCTTATTAATATCTGTATTCCCTGAGTCCACAACATGCTGATACTTATTCCTGGCCACCAAATCTTGGAGATCCCCAAATCTCTCCCAATTTATTTAGGAGAAACTCATTCTTCTGACACTCACTGAATGCTGAAGAGGAATGAGGAAAAAGGCTTGTTGGAAACACTTCTGAACAAGCAAAACCTTCAGAACTAGCTAGACTTACCTTATTAGTCATTCAAGCAAACTAAGAATCATTAAAATCCAAGCTGAAACCAAAGGTCTGAAATAATTGCATTTCTGGTGCTGGAGGCATTTTTAAACAGTGGAAAGCTATGACAACTATAATTGCTCCATTGCAATTTATTCTGTTCCCTATGTAATCTTCCAGTTCACATCATACAGTTTTCAATAGATTGAAAACATAGCTGGTGCAATGTGAAGTTCTGTTTGGAACCTTGAGTCCAGTATGTCAGTTGTGACCTTTTTTAGAAACATTCAGGTTAAACTTGTGTTTGCTTAATCCTTGTCATCAGCACTGAACTAATTTGAATGCCTTGAAACACGAGGATTTTCTCAGTTTTAATTAATGTTTAGTGAAGATTGCATTAATATTTGAATCCCTTCAATATCCAGTGGAATCTGTTAATAGCTGTATACAGTGTCAAGAAAAAATCATTGGTGCCGTAAAAAGCTTAGCAGTGGAGTTGTCAAATGTTCTGCTAGTTGTTCTTCACTAAAATAATTGAAAACTTGGTTTGTCAGGTAAAAAAACCCACACTGATTTGCCTTTCCTAAGTGTCTACTCTACTTCTGTTCTTATGGGGCTCCCTGGAGTGGCAGACAGGCAAAATCTCTGTGTTCTTTCTCCTTGCAAGATGTGATCGCACTTCTAGTGGTAAAAGCTTTACAGATAGAATAGGAGAAAAATCTTAAATACTTCAGGTGTGCTGCAGTGAAGTACCAAATTATGTGCTTTGTGTGACGTACATCAGCAATTTTATTATTCGGCAATACAAATACAAGCATTGCAGATATGTTTAGAATTAAGCACATAACAAGTCTGGAGCACTAGTACCCAAACTGAGTTGTTTCCCAATTTTTTTTTTTTTTTTTAATATTTGCTTGGATTATTTTAGTTTTTATTATTTTATTGTTAATATCATAAACAATATTGTTGGTTCTAGACTGCTAACTGGTACTGGGAGGGTTTAAAATTAATTTTCAGAAGTTCAGAAATAAAACTCAGTGAGAAAAGATGTGAAACGTGGCAAAGCAGCCTTTACAAATGGAAGAGTAATCCCAAAATGCTATTTTACTACTGATTTGGTGTTGTCTCTGCCTGGATTAAGAAAAAAACCTTTGTACTAGGTGCCTACTCTGAAGTTTTATTAGTCAACTTCTTAGTGTGAAATTAATTTGTTCAGGAAGAAATATAAATCATCTGAGGTGAAAGGAATTTATTTTTACACCACCTTTCACTTGTTGAACTGTGGTAGTATTAGCTTCATTAGACTCTCAGAATGTTCATAGGAATTATAAAATGTTTAAAACTTGATATATTGTGGTAACTTGCATGGGTTTCAGACACTAGAAAAATCTGTTGCAGTTATATTGTCATCAGGCTGGTATTTGGCACACTGGTAAGGAAATGTTTGCTTTATTCTCATTTGAGTCCTAAGTAGAGCTGTGCTGCCTGACACTAACGAAGAACAGATGCACCTAGTGAGAAACGCCAGGGTTTTGGAACAATGCTTGAAGATTAAAGGTAAATTTGTATAAAAAGCAATTTCATAAGTAAACTGGAAGTCACAAGAAGCTTTTGGAATCATACAAGAACTGATAATTCTAATTCAGTGTGTATTTTCATACTGCCTTGAAGCAAAGTTACCAGCCACTGCAGGAAATCCCCAGGATTTCTCCCTGGCAGGGCATGTGTCCTTATGCAAACTATTCCCACAATATACATGGTAACATGGCAAGATACTTTGCTGTGAAATGAAAGGGCAACCTTCAGCAGGCAAAAAACTATTCAGAAATCAAATCCCAAGACTTACTAGCCTGTCCATTTGTAAGGTGCATTTTAAAATATATTAACACCCCTCCTACGTAGTCATTAGGTTCTTAGTTTGCTCTCTTTCCGTAGAGGCTATCTAGCTGGCTTTGTTAATCCCACAGTCATTTTAGCAATGAAGATTTTAAAAGATTTTTACTGTAACCTTTGGATTTTGTGGCTGTTACTAGTATCTAATAGCTATTAAACTGTGTTTTCGTGTTGAAATGTGCCTGAGAGAATGGTAAAAAGAATATTGCAGGTAGTTCCCTGAATGTTTTGTCTTTGGCTTTTTTCATAGAGAATTTTTATTAAATTGAAATATTTTATTTTCAGTTTATTTAGCAGTGTAATGTCAGATGGCCTGACTCTGTCAGCCACATTCTTCTTTCATGGTGGCTTATTACACAATAGGTGTATTTTTATTGCATTGGAAGTACTTGTTGAGTATATTCTGTGGAATCTGAAAACATCCTACTGTGTTTTCTTCAGCTTTTAGCTGTTATTTGCAAGTAAGTCTGCCTTGGTGAGAATGATGGTGAAAGATTTCTTGAAGGCCTAGATCAAAGTGCTTGTCATTCAGTAACAGTAGAGGCATGAAAAAAAGAGTTGGTTTTTTTGGGGTTTTTTTTGTTTGTTTTTTTTTTTTTAAGATCAGGTAGTGAACTTACATTTAGATTGTTACTTTGTTTCCCAGAGGCATGAGTTAAGGATACCTTTAAGCTCAGAGAAATCAGTGTTATTTCTGGAGCAGAGATCCTGTCTAGCTTGCCATCTCTCATTCTGATGAAAAGTTCTGTCTCCATAGCTTCAGGCTGTTTGCAGGGTGCTGCTACCACACCTTTCTTTCTTTCCAGGGCTGATAAATATGGTAGATTTAGAATATGCAACTAAATGCTGCTTCTTAGAATGGCATTTCTCTAAGCACGAGACTCAGAAATATCCCTCGTCTAGCTAGATTTTAAAAACTGCTCTATTGTTTGAAAAATGAAGGATTTGAGAATAAACTGTCACTGACATCCTTCATTGAAACTTTCTGAGCTTCAGTTCTTCCAGTCTTCTCCCCTCCAACTCCAGATACACCGGGACCACAGGAGTTGCTCTACTAGTGCTCAGCAGAAGCCCATGAAGATTTCTTTTGACAGGTGCAAAACAATTTCTGATTTGGTTTTTTCCCCTTTCTTGTTTCCTATAAAAAAGAAATATTGTAAGATAATATGCAGATATAAGAAAATATAATTCACAGTTACCAGTCTTGCATATGCAACATTTACCCTCAGTGTAGCAGAGCTGACTGGGTTGTCAGTGTTGTGTAATGGGAATTTTTCCCTTTCTTTTCCACTACTGTGTTTGTAGTGAAGTTGTATGTGAGACAGATAGTTCTGTGTAAATTAGCTCTTGTATCAGTATGGTAGGGGAGTAGTTCTGAAATGAGTTTTCAGTCATTCCACACCTGTACCAACAGTTAATGCTGCTAATGTTCACTGGTAGCCTGCCAGTGTGTGAGAACAGATGCCCTCTAATTAATAGTCAAAGCTGATACCCTTCAGGATTGGCAGTGATTGAGGGAAGGTGGTGTAAACAAGTTAATTTTGTCTCAGTTTTCAGAATTTCTAGGTGTTTGGGGGTTTTGTGGGTTTTGTTTGTTTTTTGTTTTGGTTTTTTACTTTTTTTTCCCCCTTGTCTCCACCTCTGTTTACCTGAAGTGTTATCTTTGTCTGGAGCATAGACTTGCAAAACCGTTTTACTGCATGAGTACACTTTGCTGCAGTGAGCAGAAATTAAGATCGTTTGAAGATCACAGGCTAATGTGGCAATTGTTCATGTTTCTACCCAAAGATGTTTGTTCAATTCATGAGGAAGTAGTTTTTTTCAAACTCTTCTCTAGTAGCAAATAAGAAATTCTAACATCAGTTTTTTCTTCATTCTTGCTTGTTTTTCATTTCAGAGTCTTGTAATCTTAGTATCTAATTTCTAATCACTTGGGCAGTGGCCTTCTGAACTCCTGTTTGAAAAATGAAGGCATGTTTTAGCTGTTTTCCTATCATTTTGTAAGCCTTTATTCACCTCTGACACTTGTTAGTGGAGCGCTACAATTTTTGCCTTATGCTTGAATAATAGCACATCATCTTTGCTTTGCTTCAGTGTTGCAGGAAAAATGAGCAAAGATGGAGCATGCTGCTGTCATACCATTAAAAAGGTATTTTGATTCCAAGGAAGTACAAGTGGTGCATTCCTTCTGCAATAAAAATGCTGGCTTGATTAAAAAATGTTTCCTACAAAGAAACACCTAATTACATTGATAGCACATTAAGAGAATAAGTAACTTGAGTAAAGATGCAACAATAAATCAAATAAAGTCGTTATATAAATGGAAGCATCTTTGAAAAGTAGGACAACAAATTGTCTGAGTGTGTTACTTATTTACTACTGACTTAATATCAGAAGAGCAAACAGTAAGACAGGTAAAGTACATCAAAATATTAATTATATGGATTCATGCTATAGCTTATGATGTTTACTTATGACTTCTCTTCAAGGGAACTGCTAATAGAAATTAAAGCATAATATCTTGAATTATTAACAAGTAGCTGAATTATGATGGGTGATACCCAGAACAGCTTTGATTTTCAAACAGGACACAAAGAGTTTTTAAAAGTTCCCTGAAAGAGATGGATATCAGATTTGAATCATTCCTTCCTGCATGTATTTTTTCAAACTCCAAACTGTTATGTTGTAGTTTTGAAAATAGTTCTATTTTGACTTAGTAGGCTAGATATTTATCTTTTTTTAAAAATAAAAAAAAGAAAAAACCACCAAAACCAACCAACCAACCAACTGAAAACCAGAAATGACCAACCAAACAAAAAAAGCCCACCACACACAAAAAAGCTGAATATAAACACTGCCATCATTCCTTCATCCAACAGGAACCAGTATATGATGCTTTCAAGGTGATTGGTTTCAGTACCAAGGAGCTAACAGTTATCTTGTAGTCCTTTCTTATTCTGTTTTTAATCCCTATAAATGGTGAAGATATTACACTGGATCTGGGCGGAATTTGGATAGTCCACAGAAGGTTTGATGACTCAGGCTGTGACATGCTGATTTTAGCCAGCATAATAGCTATTTTAAATCACAGAATTAACCAGGTCGGAAAAGATCTTTAAGATCACTGAATTCAACCTATTACCTAACCCTTCTAATTAACTAAATCATGGCACCAAGTGCCTCATTCAGCCTCCTCTTAAACATCTCCAATGATGCTGACTCCACCACCTCTCCGGACAGCCCATTCCAATGCCAATCATTCTTGCTGTGAAGAACTTCTTCCTACAATCCAGCCTAAATGTGTCCTGGCATGCTTTGACGTTGTGTCCTCTTATTCTGTCACCGATTGCCTGGTAGAAGAGACCAACCCCCACCTGGCTACCCTTCAGGTAGTAATAGAGAGCAATAAGGTCTCACCTGAGCCCTCCTCTTCACGCTGAACAATCCCAACTCCCTCAGGCACTCCTCACAGGGCTGTGCTCCAGCCCCCTCACCAGTCTTGGTGCCCTTCTCTGGACACATTCAAACACCTCAACATCTTTCCTAAACTGAGTGGCCCAGAACTGGACACAGTACTCAAGGTGTGGCCTAACCAGTGCTGAGACCAGGGGCAGAAGGACTTCCCTGGTCCTGCTGGCCACACTGTTCCTGGTACAGGCAGGATGCCGCTGGCCTTCTTGGTCACCAGGGCACACTGCTGGCTTCTGTTCAGCTGGTGACCAGCACCCCCAAGGTCCCTCTCTTCCTGGCTACTTTCCAGCTGCTCTGTTTCCAACTTGTAATGCTGCATGGGTTTGTTGTGGCCAAAGTGCAGAACCCAGCACTTGGCCTTGTTAAAACTCATGGCACTGGACTGTACCCATCTATCCAAACTGTCCAGGTCCCTCTGCAGAGCCCTCCCATGCCAGGGCCCCAGGGAAACAACAGACTTCCCAGTGAGATGGGTCTGAACAACATATGGGGCCCGGTGTTCCCTTCAGAAGGGAGTTACTGAACACTATTACCCTTCTTTTCTTTTTAATACCAGAGGTTGTAATGCAGGGGGCTGTTTGTCAAGACTTTCAGTGGTGCCTCTAAGCTGGAAGAGCCATCATCCTCATCATTGTCCAGTTCCCCTTGTAGAGCACTGTACCTGTCTTTGTCTTCATCTTCGTTCTCCTGGCTATCAGCTCCCAAAGCCCCATACCTGTTGTACAATGTCAGCTGGGTAGGTGAGGGGGGCAGAGGAGGTTCTTGCTTAACTCTCTGAGGGGCCTTCATTCTCCTTTGTCCCTTATGTCCCATTTTCTTGTCTGGTGTGAGGAGGAAAGGAAGTCCTCCTCTACTCATAGAGCCTCTTCCTGCCACCTTGGCCTCAGAGTGTGATTCCATCAATCTATTTTGCTTTCACACACACTGATTGTTCTCAGTCTCTCTACCTCCTGTCAGTTCAACCACCTGCTTGAGCAGGTCGTTTATTTGGTCACACTTCTGCACTGGGAGGGTCAGCGAAGGGTTAGGATGTGCATTGGGCAGCTAGCCGGGGGCACCCAGGAGGATGGAGGTGTTGGGGAGGTGCTGCCAAGCCCCAGGAGAAAGGGGATGGAGGAGGAAGGTGACAGAAGAGCTTGGAACTGGCAGGGCACAGCTTCACAAAGAAGTTTATTGTGGCATGCCGGGGTTCAGGGCAGCACTCGGGGCCAGCACTGCTCAGCTCTCTCGGCACTGTCCGGTCTGGCTGCAAGGATCTGAGCTCCAATGCCACAAGTCAGAGTTTGTAGCTGCTGCTCCTTGTCTGATCACTGAGGAGCAGCACAAGAGCTTGGCCCTCTCCACTTGGCACCCACTTCTTAGGTATTTATAGACATTTGTGAGATCTTTTCTTGGCCTTCTCTTTTCCAGGCTGAACACCCCCAGGGCTTTCAGTCTCTCCCCAGAGGGGAGATGCTCAAGTCCTGCTTGAACTGTTGTTTGGTGCCACTTGCAGAGCATCACTTTTCGTGGAACCAGGTTAAGTAAGAAGAGAAAATTTCTTCATGTGCACCTCAGGGGTTTCAGTGGCTGTTAGGGGGCCAGGCCTGCCACGCTGAGCTGAGAAGGAATTTGTCTGCACTGAGCTCCAGCTTCTGAGTCCTCTTCTTTGGGAAGCTGGCAGGAGCATAGGCAGCTCTCAGCATTCTGCCTTGTGCATAGCTGAGGAGACTGGTTGAGAGACGGTGCAGTCTGATGGCACTAGTCTGGCTGCCTCTGGTGCTGCCTGATGATCTGCAGCCTTTGACTGCCTCCCTCAGCTTAGCCACGGGGCTGAGAAGCTTATTGAGCTGCTGGCAGCAGACCCAGGTGCCGTCTCTGCAGGCAGCCCTGAGAAGAGAGAAGCTGCAGCACTGCCCACAGCCAGAAGCCTGCAGACTGCTCTGTGTGTGTGTCAGAGCTCTGCCCAAGTGGGCACAGATGTTCTGGACACAGCTCCAGGCTGAGCTCCAGCATTCACTGCTCCTGCTCCCGCTCTGGCGGCGCCTCCTGGGCCGGCTGTAGGGGCTCTGCTCCATGCAGTGCTACAGGCAGGAGCCCACTCGCACAGCCTTGGCACTCCCAACTCTCTGTGCTGTCACTCAGGCTGGAGCAGCTCCTGTGGGTGCCTTCGGCTGCACAGGAGCTGCAGAGCAGCATCTGCCAGGGGCTGGGGAAGCAAAGGGGTTGCTGGCTGTGAGGGCACAGTGGCAGCAGCAGGGCACTGTCCAGCAGAGCTCTCCATGGCAGACCTTCTGCTTTCAGCCCTCGGCCAGACACACAGCCCATGCAGAGGCCCAAGGGGCAGCTTGGCCAACTTACCCTTCCTCCTCTGCCTGCTCCCTGCCTGCTGGGCACAGGCACAGGGCGGCATCACACTGTCCGTGCCGTGCCATTAGGCCTTCAAAAGCCTCCAGGGTTTCCCACGCTGGTGGTCTGATGGAGAAACGAAAGTTGCTGAGCCCTTACTGCTCCCGTAGAAGGCAGGTGGAGGGTGCCTGTCCCTGCCTCCCCTCTGCCTTGTTTCCCTTGTGTGTGAAGCCCAGGCTCAGGAGACAGCAGAGAGCCAGAGACAGCCCCTGGCCAGGCACAGCCCTGGCACCCTCCATTCTTATGAGCTGTGAAGAAAAGCCACCAACCTAACGGGGATATGGATGCCCAAGAAGAGCATTTCCGTCTGGAAATCCTCTTTGTCCCTGCACAGCATGCAGTGGAATGCCGAGGAGCCTGCACACAGAGCATGGCCTTGCAGCAGAAACAGCAGGAGCATGAGGGAGGCTCTGATGCTTGCCGAACCCCTGGCTTGCCCCTGACCTGAGGCAACAGCTCCTACCTGCACGCAGCTCCTGTGGAACCAGGCATGCTGGCAGGTTGGGCACCCCATGGTTCTGAAAGACTTTCTGCGGCCCACAGCCTCCAGGCACAGCAGGCATTCGGTGCCAGGCGCCGGGTCCCTGACCATCGGCTGCTGCGGGCGGTGGTGTGAGCAGTATGCCCTGTGAGGAAGAGCAAAGGGATGGGCGAGGTGTGCGGTGCTGTGCCCTTCCCTGCTGGTGAGCAGGGTGCCAGGGAATTAGGTGTGAAGCAGCTGGACACCTCGACCGGCTCTGGCCTTGCATGTGCCTGTGGCTGGCCGGGGCAGAGTCACAGTAGCTTCCTTTTTTGTTTGCCTGCGGCTGGCAGCAGGGGACCGAAGGTGAGGAGCAGCCCCGGCAGAGGCATCTGCCCTTACCTGTAGCTGCCGTCGTACTGCGTCAGGCAGCGCCCCCGCACGGCACAGGGCAGGTGGAATCTCCGCTCACGCGTCTGCTCACAGCAAACGATGGTAGCTCCTCGACTGCCGCAGACGTAGCATCTCTGCAAAGAGCACAGCAGCCTCCATCGGCATCTATTCGGCACCGCCACTGCCAGCCTCACGCCTCTTCGCAGCGGGCAGGATTTGCCCACTGCTGTGGACACCCCCACAGCTCCACCTGGCCGATGAGGCTTCTGTGCTGAAGCCTTTGTGGAGCTGCTGGCAGCACCACTTTTGTCCCAGGGCAGCTTGGCGGGGCTGGGCTTGCTTTGCCGGGGGTTTGGCTAAGCTCCTGCAAACCTCTCCTGGCACAAATCTCCCAGTGCTTGCCCGGTCCTTACCTTCTCTGCTGCCTCATCGATGGTTCTTTGCACATCTGACGAGACGATGGTAGGAGAAATGCTACTGGCAAAACACTGTAGGAGAGAGAGCAGAAAAGTAGCTGCTGAGGAGTGTGGAAGGGCCAGGCTGTGGGAAAGCAGGAGGGAGCTCCTGGGGCACTCACCACGCAGAAGTCATGCATACACAGCCCGTGTTGCTCCTGCTTGAACCCATAGATGTAAGGGTCCAGCTGCACCTGGTGACACAGGTGGCAGGCTGCAGGGGGCAGAGCGAATGACAGTGGGATGGGCACCTGTATGGGGCTGGGGAAAGGCTCCCAAGGGGTTGCCCCCAACCGACTCTGTTGCCAGGCTGCAGGAGGGCAGCTTTGCTTTAACCTCGCTCCACGGGATTGGTGCCCTAACTCCAACACTTGACTCCAGCGTCTTCCCTCACCTAACAATTTCTTCCCTGTAAGACTGTGCTGGTTTGAGGCTATTTGGAATAATTTAACCGTTAGAGTTGGTGAACTTGATGACTCAACTGGAAGCTGTGACAGGTACCTAGCAAACAGCAACCCTTGATCTGGTCACTTCCATGTCTCTGGCCTCCCTGTTCCCACAGGACAGGGTCAGTAGCTGAAGCAAGGGCAATGACTGGACTAATTGCTTATACGTCCAGAAGCCAAAGAACAGCAGAGCAGCTTTTGAGGAGGATAAATTACTT
Organism: Eubucco bourcierii; assembly: GCA_013396675.1. NCBI lineage: Eukaryota > Metazoa > Chordata > Aves > Piciformes > Ramphastidae > Eubucco > Eubucco bourcierii. Next base: position 105,329 of record VWZE01004435.1, read on the forward strand.
TTGAAAAGATAACTGTGTTCTGAAAGTTACTGATATTGGGCAGTGCATTAAACCAACAAGAGTTGTGGCAGTAAAGAATGTTCTGATACTTGTGTTGAAGCAGTTTAGAGGGCAGTTAGGAGAAGTGTGCATTTTTAGAAGTGTTTTAATGACTTCATTCTCACTGCAACCTCACATTACGGTACTTTTCTATCTGCAGTACCTAAAGACAACTGGTAATATGCTGTTTGGCTTTGGAGATGATCTTTTTCTTAGGCTCAAGCAAGAAATCTGTGGAGAAGAGAATTACTGTTTTTCTTATGGGAAGCTGTTGCTTCAGTTAGGTATTTATTTTAAGAAGTGAATGCTGATTTCAGTGAAACTGGTGAGAAATATATCTTTAGCCAAAGACAGAATGTGTAGTGGTTTGTACTGTAATAATCATATTTGTGTAACATTTTGAGATTCAGGTAGCATCTCTATGCCTTTCCCATACTGAAAATAGTTAGATTTTCATTATAACTGTGTATTGTACAAGTCAAATTGTGCCACACTGTGATCATCTGTAACTTGTGTCAAACAAAGCCTCTACTCCTTAGCTACGTGGGCAGGTGGATGGAGTCAGGCAGTTCCAGACAGGTAGAGAAGTGGGCTGTAGATGCCTCTTGCAGGGCTGGAGCTCAAGCATTCTTCCCTGTCTTTATGATGCAAAAAAAATGTAATTTGCCTTCTTGCAGTGCTGGCTGGCTCGAAGTATAGGAATGAAAATGAAACAAACCACAAGGTGGGATTAAATGTGTACATTTAGGATTGTTTTGGAAGGCAGTTCTCTAGAAAAAGGTGCAAATGTGCAGGGAAAATGCTAAAGTGTTAATAATGGGTGTTGTGTGAGGTTGCAGCATGAAGAATCTTTGCACAAAGTGAGATGTGTCATTTTCAAAGGTAATATGGGGAGCAAAAAAAAAGAAATAGAATAATTTGAATATGAAAGGCAATGAAATGGAATGAATCAAAGTATGACTAACAAGGTGATTTAGTGAGATGTAGTTGAGCTGAGTGCAATGTGATTTTAAAGGGATAGTTTCAGTAATAGAAATGTAGGTATTCAAAGCAAAATACTAAAGACGTAAAAGGTTCTAAGTGGAGGTAATGTTTAGTAACAATATTTTCAGGGTAAAAGCTGTTAGTCATGTAATTATAGTTTCATTAATTTTATACTGCCTCCTACATACATAAATATTGACATGTAAAAAAAAAAGAAACAGAGAAAAAAACAAACAAACAAGAGGAACAAGTTGCCAGGTTGTTATAATGTAGAAATGTGAAAAATAAATAGACCATGACTTTACAGTGTCACTGTAAAATAAACAATTAATGTTTTATTGTTAACTAAGCAGTATTGGATAAATAAGAGGAGCAAGACTGGGAGATGAAAAATTAAAAGAAAGTATAAAAATGACCTGGAAGCTTGTTCTTTACGATAGGCAGACAATTAAAACAGCCTGTACCTTTGGAAAGGCTCTTAGCAATTGCCACGTGTTGGTGACCCAATGTTGGACGAGTTGGATCCATGGTTAGATATAGAGTAAGGGTAACACGTACCAAGGTTTTAGGTCCTTCATAGTGATTTTAGCTTTTGCAGCTGATGTGCTTATAAATACATGCCACAAATGATCTGAAATTTGGACAAAATCTTCAGTGGTTTAAAGTAGTGGATTTCTGTCTTGAAAGACTTGTCCCTGCAAAAAACCAAAATGGATACTTTATTTGATGTTTTCCTGTGGCCGACTGTGTCTGCAACATTTGCCTTGTTAATCTGTCTACGTTGTAATGTGTACCTCTTTACCCATATCTAAATATCAAACAATGTTTTGTTTTCTTATTCCATTCTTTCACTCTGAAGTACTATTGTTTATTTTAAAAAGAAAATTAAAAAATTCTTGATTCCTTTTGAGGTTAAAAAAAAAAAATGTTCAAAATGAGCTCTGCACTGGGAATTGGTATGCTGAGCCTGTCAGGCTGTGAATCTTTATTATTACTGGGCTTTATCCTTGGGTACATAGCTTGCAATTCAGCTTGAATATTAAGTGTCAGGCTCAAATGCACTGGTGAGAGATTTGCAGCAGCCAGCAGGTTCCTGTTCTACCCTTAGAAGCCTTTGACCTCTCTCTTCATTGATAAGTGGTCTTATTTCACGTGTGTCAGCTTACTGGTGTGAAGCTACTGATGGTGTGAGTGATGGAGAAGGTACCAGTACCTGCAGTTTGTGGTTTTCCTAGTACACTAGGAAAGGTTGCAGATGAAGAGAAATACATGTGGAACTGGTAATTTAAAAATGTGGAGGAAAATGTGTGATGCTTACAAATCCAGTTCTTTTTCTACTTGGATGTAACAGGCTTAGAACTATAGTCAAAACAAAACAAAACAAACCCCAACAACATTTACTTTTTTGTTTGTTTACAAATTGCAAATGTAGGACAAATGGTCCTGCAAAGATTTACTCTGGTTGCCTCAGCCATAGCTTACGTTATTTCTGCTTGTGCTTTTTGGTGTTTTTTCCTACCATGAAAATCACAACTTGATTGGCACAGGCAGAAATGTTTTATAGGGTGTGTTTCTTGTAGGGGAAAGTCTGGTGCTTTTCTTTGGCACAGCTATGCTTGCTACTTGAGTTGTTTTTCTGAGCAAAGATGAGTGTTTGAACTGCAGTTACAGTGTGGTTCCCTGTACGACGACTTTACTTTTTGCAATCATCATCAGTTATACTCAGTTGGAAACAACAACAGATAGTTCTTTCCCAAGCCCAAAATTCTCCTGTTAGATCTAGAATAAACCCTAGCTTATTTTAAATCAGCTGTGGTCCTATTTTTGCTATTTGGTGTTTTTTCCTGAAGACTGGTAACTGTCAATTAACCTATCCCACCCCATCTCCATCCAGTGTGCCAAAGGAGGCTCATATTTTCCGTAGTGCTAATTATTTATTTGGATCAGAAATTGTGGAGTGTACACCCAAATTAGATCATTTTTCATTTCTTCATCAGGAACATGGTTCAGTCAGTGCAATGTACTACAGCTACAGTAGTCCCAACTATAGTTCTTCTGTTGGGACTCATAACTATTACATGGTGCTGCACTGCTTGGTGTGTTATGTTTTCCTGGTTGTGGTAGTAGATGTGGCCTAGAGATGAACTGTTTCTGTGAGAATAATCATGTAATAAATCACAAAACTGTCTTTTTTTTTGGTCTCTCATTTCTTTTTCCTTTTGGCAAATTTATTTTCCCTTGTTCTTGTTATTTATTTTAAATGGTGTTTGTTAACTTAAAGAATATCAACATTTTAATTAAGAAGGAAGAAAAAAAAAGGGGCAAATATTGTCATTTCAGATGTAGAGAGCACAACTACTGCATTGCTTATACAGATGTGATTCATTTCTTGACCTATGATAGATGGGAAAACCATTAGTATAAAATGCAAACTAAAAGCACAATGCTCAGGCTTTTTCTTTTTTTTCTTTTTTTAAAGAAAAAAACCTTGCTTTTACAGCTTTGTCAGTATTTAGGTGTTCAGTGCTGAAATCTCAACACTGGAATTGATAGGAGAAGGATTTCTGTGAAGATGCAGTTGATAACAGTTAAGCCTTTTTCAAACTGCTTGGGTTTTTTCTGCATCTCTTTCGAATGCCTTGTTCACTGAAGTCTGCCATAAATGACCTTTTACTCTAGCAGGTATATGAACCTGTGGCCATGCTTGGGCACGTGAACCACCTTGCTTAGATTTGTGGGGTTGCTCTACGTGCTTAAGAGGTTTGGTTGAACAGGAGAAAAGAAAAAAAATATTGAAGAAAAGGTCTAAAGTTGTTATTTGTTAGGAGTAGCTTTGGTGACTGGAGTAACAGAGAAACTTGGTCCCTGGGACTCTGACACTTCCAGCCCTGACTGGGGATCTGGGTTTCCCAGGGTGGTAGACTCGTGTGTTTTTGGCAAGCTGTCTTTGCAGCTAGTTTGGAAAGATTCTCTTTTAAGGGACCTTTAAAAAGCTGTTCAAACAGTATGTGCCACTTTCTTTCTTAATCTCGAGTGATTTCCAAAGAAGTATATTTTTGTTCTTCTTGCATAGAGAGTTGTTTTTTACCTCTGTATGTTTTGTGCATCAGGAACAGGTAGAACACATGGCTGTATTTTTGGTGTAGCAGCCTTACATTACTAAGAGTGCCTTTAGATAGTCACATAAACATAATTGTCATCATTCTGTTTTTATTGAACCCCTTTTATTTCCCCTTGTTTTTCATCTTTGAGTTCTGGAAGTCTGATGTGTGCAGTAATGGAATACATGTAATGACACCTCTCAGGTTTTTTTTTTTTTTGGAAGTTTCATCAGGGTTACTGTGGGAGAAGATATGTATTTTACTGGATTTGTAGTAGCATGAATGGGAATAAGAAGTATTCCAGAAAAGCAACAGAAATAAATGATATTAGACCGTGATAAAACATGTGGTCATTATTATGTATTTGTAATCCTCTTGTGAGGAGGGGCTTGGCAGTCTGGCAAACTGCAGATAGTTTGATGGTTTCTCTTGAAAACTTGAAGATGCTGTAGACTTTACTCATTAGCCAAGCATGCACACAGACACAGTAATGGATGGAAGGTGGTTTTGGTTTGTAGCACTGAAAAATAAAATCTGACCAAGTTGTGGAGCAGCAGTTCACTGGGACAGAGAGAGTATAGAGATAAGGTGACACAATGTAGGTCTAAAACTCAAACAAGAAACAAGACTAAAAGACAGACTGTAGAGAAGATGCCTGGTAGGTGTAGGGGTCAGCCCAGGAGACAGGTTGCCCACAACCCGTGTCTGAGGCTGGAGATGGGTAACCCATGATATTGTCTAGACCAGGGACTAGAGCCTGAGAAATAAGTTGGGTTTGTTTTGGGGTTTTTTGTTCTTTTTTTTTATCATGATTAAAAACCCTGTTCTGTCAAATATTCATTAAAACAACTGCATTCCAAAAAGATAATAATAAGGTGATGCTCAAGACCTCTGATTATAATTAATGATAAGAAAGTTACAGCTAGAAATGCTCAGTAAATGGTTTCAGTCTACGTCTTCCAAGGCTAATCAATGCCATGAGATTCTCTAAGTTGAGTGTGTTAGCGTAAATATCAAATATACTTTATCGTATTCCAGTTGCATTTTTTTTTCTCCTTTCCTCTTTTTTTTTTTTTTTTTTAACTTGATGTTCTGAGGATTGCCTTTTAGTGCCTACGAACATCTCCTTTTGACAGACAGTGCAAATTAAAAGATATGGCTAGGCAAAGGAAACTGGAACCCAAATATGCCCCCTGGGTTTTCATTTACAGTTAGAAGCTACAGACACAATTACTGCTGACAGAAATTCAGAAGCCAGTGGCAGAGTGCATGTGGCAGCAGACCCATGCCAAGCAGTAATTGGGAAGATTATTTTTAATCAGAGCATATCCTACAGCCCAAACATTAGAAATCTCTTGTAAGTCTGACAGGAAATTAAACTGAGACCAAACAAAAAAGCCTCAAAATAGAAGTAATATGGTTAGGAGTCTAATGATGGCAAAACTCACTGCTGTTGTGTTTGGCTGTTATCTAAAGGGAATGACTTTTAACTTGCAGCAACAGATATCATTGTTTAATTACATTTTTAGAACAGACTTTAAAATAAAAAGTATCAGATTAAATAAATTTATATGTAGGCTCTTGATAAAGGTGTGAAGCAGTAAGTGTTAAGCCAGACTTAGTAAAGGATTAGTAGTAATTTTTATTGTTGCTTTGGAGTTTTTATCTTCCTGTTTTGTTTGTTTGTTAATTCTTTATTTAACATAATGTTTAAGGGAGCTGCTTCTATGCAGAAATGACATAATGGCTGGGATACTCTTGAGATTCTAAGGTGTAGTAACTGTTTATGAAGTCTGAGTGGCCTGGGGCTGTCTTTGCCAGTGACCCTGCAAGATAACCTCTGCTTGTTTGGGCTGCTGGAGCTGACTGCCCTGAGGGAGAAGAGACCAAGGTATTCGCAGTACTTGTCTATGCACCTGAAATGTTCACCTGAAAACTCAACTTTTCAGTTTTTAAAGTGAATCTTTAGAAAATTGTCTTCTTTGCTGGACTTCTACGTGCATACTTAGGAAAGCTTCTATTTGACTCACGTTTCCCTTTTGTTGAAAAAGACATACAGCTTTTTGTTTAGTGGAAATCCACTCTTCATGTGTCGTGCTCAGATTGATGAATGATTTAAAGATTACCAGCAGATTATGAACATGTACGGGTTCTCCTGGGAGCTGCGTTTTCCATAGTATTTTGACATGTATGTGGTTTATTTTATTTCATAAACTAAAACAAACTTGTGTCTTCATCTCCAAAATTGATTAATGTGGGGCTTTTTGGTGGTGAGACAGTTGGAGTTGCTGCTGGGAGCTTCAGCTGAAGATTTGGATCTTACTTTGATAGATACTCTCCTAGTGGTGGTCCCTATTTGACTATCTCTTGCACACAGAAATGAGAAATGCATGTAGGGAGAATCTGTTGTGAAAAACATGGCTGGGTTTGTAACTTCTAAAATTCAATTAATAATTCCATAAAATATAACATGGTGTCAGCTGCTTATCAGTAAGAAAAAGTATCCTGTAATTGAATGTTACCTTATTCTAATTGCTGGCTATGGGCATGCATAATGTGTTTTGGTTTGCCCATTTTGTTTATTTTTTCACAATTTTTCCTTTACAAAATTACTCAGAGTTTTCAACTGAAAAATACACAGAAAGTAAATCATAGTTGTGTGTTCCTATTGAAAAACAGAAAACTGTACTGGGGAAAACTTTGAACTGCAGCATAGTAATGACATATCTATTATAGCAGTTAAACTCATAATGCAAACATAGGGCTTAGGCCTCAAATAAATTGCAAGCTGCCTGGAAATTTTGACTGTCTATGGAATGATTGCTAAATAAACGACAAATTTTTTTTTGGTTGATATTTGTGAATCGATAAGCAGATTTTGCTACTTGCCTTTGTACTACAATAAAAATGACATTATGGCCCAATAACATGTGCAAACCTTCTTTTGAAAGCCTACTGCATTATCAATTTGGAGGTTTGTTACAACACTTTGAATCCTTAAAGCATTCTTTCAGCCTTCTGTGGGTGCAGAGCACAGATCCTATCTCCTCTGAATCTGTAATTTACAGTACAAATATATTTTTCTTTCCTCAGGAAACTACACAGAAACCCCATGCGAGTGGTACCTACTGTTTTCACGACCAGAGCCTTCTCTCAGTAAGTGCACTGATGGTTGGTTGTTTTACTTTCCTAGGAATTTGACTGAAATGTCTGTTGTGCTGCCATAAAAAATACTGAAGTAGTTTGGACTTCACAACTTGCCATGCTGATGCTGGATTGCAAGAATCACAGAATCATAGAATCTTAGAATCATAGAATGGTAAGGTTGGAAGGGACCTCAAGGATCATCTAGTTCCAACCTCCTGCCATAGGCAGGAACATCTCTCACTAGAACAAGTCACTCAAGGCCTCCTCCAACCTGGCCTTGAACAACTCCAGGGAGGGAGCAGCCACAACCTCCCTGGGCAACCTATGCCAATACCTCACCACCCTCACTGTAAAGAACTTCCTCCTGACATCTAGTCTAAATCTTCCCTCTGCCAGTTTAAACCCATTGCCCCTTGTCCTGTCATTGCAAGACCTTGTAAATAGTCCCTCCCCAGCCTTCCTGTAGGCCTCCTTGAGACACTGGAAGGCTACTATCAGGTCTCCTGGAAGCCTTCTCCAGAGTGAAGAGCCCCAACTCTTGTAGCCTGTCCTCATAGGAGAGCTGCTCCAGCCCTCTGATCATCTTTGTGGCCCTCCTCTGGACTCACTCCAACACTTCCATGTCCTTCCTAGACCACAAGTACAGGATTCGGTATCTTTTAGTCTTCAGCGAACAGGAACTTGCTAATGACATGCTTAGAAAATAATCTTCCACTTTTCTGGATGTGGGTTAAAGTGCTTTTCTCTTGCATAACCCTTTTAAATGTTAGGGTTATGTCAATCTTGTATTTGTTTTAGCTTTGATTGAGTCCGTCAGAAAGAAATTACTTTGTATGTACATTAGTCAGGGAGACATTTTCTCCTGGAAGACCTCTGAATGTTTGGGTCCTTCCTTCTTTTTTTTAGATGAATTCATGATGCCCAGATAGGGAATAGCATGAATTAAGTTCTAAAGTTTATAGTACATGAGGACAGGTGTTTGTCTTGATTAATTTTTCATCTTTTTCCTTCTTGAGAATAGAATTTCATATCCAAAAGTTTTGTTCCCCTTTCATACTTGGAATGTGTTTTTTCTTGTAATTTTTTTTCTTTTAACAAATACTTTAAAAAATGTTCATTAAGCACTTTTTGATCAGGATATGGCTTTCTGTGCCCATAATAAATATAGGAGTATTAGAAGAAATGAAGTGGTAGGTGTGTATTTGGAGGTTCTCCAACAATTTTTAATAATCCTCTGATTAAAATAATCTACAATATTCTTACATTTTGTGTTGGGCAGTAAGCATGGCTTGCTCTGTATGAGGCTGGCTGAATGTATTTGTGCTTTATATACTTTTGTAAATGTACTTTGTTATATGTGTAGAAAGTGAAGAAGTTGCATGTGTGCATTGACAAAATAATGGAGTAGGTTTACATTTTTGTTTCCAGGATGTTAATATTAGCAGCTGGGTTGTGTCCCTACACACAAACTTAGTGTCACTGAACAAAATGAGACATGCAGTCCTTGTTAGAAATAAGAGTTTTACATTAATTCTCCTACACTGAACACAATCTTCCTCTTAATGGTTTTGAAAAAAAAGATTTCATTATTTCAGAAAGACTACCTGGCTTACAGGGTGAAAAACAAAATTTTGTTCATCTTGAGGACAGATTTAAATCAATTCTGTAGTGTTCAGCGTGCTTCTTGCTTTTAGCTGTTCCTCTGTCGCTGTAGTGGTTTAACCCCAGCCAACAGCTAAGCATCAAACAGCTGCTCGCTAGCTCCCCCACAGTGGAACGGGGAGAGAGTTGGAGAAGTTAAAATGAGGAAACTCGGGAGATAAAGTGAGTTTAATAGGTGGAGCAAAACTTTGCACACAGGCAAAACAAAACAAGGAATTAATTCACCACTCCCCGTGGACAGGCAGGTGCTCAGCTGTCCACAGAAGAGCAGGGCTTCAGCAAGTGCAGTGTGTTTTTAGGGAGACAAAGACCATAACTCCAAACTGCCCCCTTTCCTCCTTCTTCCCTTAGCTTTATATGCTGAGCATGACATCCTGTGGTCTGGAATATCCCTTTGGTCAACTGAGATCATCTGTCCCACTGTGTTCCTTCATTACTTCTTGGGCACCCCCAGCATACTCACTGGTGAGGTGGTATGAGGAGCAGAAAAAGCCTTGACTGTAAGTGCTGGTGAGTTGTAATCAAAACATCCCTGTGTTAGCAATGCTGTTTCCAGCACAAACCCAAACACAGCCTCATACCAGCTACTGTGATGAAAATTAACTATACCCCAACCAGAACCAGCACAGTCATGAGCAGTATTTTCTAGAAAGCACAGAACAACCTTACAGGTGTTAACAGAATTTGATGCAATTCACAACTTTTGTTGGAAAGATTCTGGTAGAGGTTGCATGAATGAGGTTGATGTTTCTAACCCACGTGAGACAGTGGTCCCTGTTATAATGGCTGGGATGTTTTCAGGAAGCTAACATGGATTTGATTGTGAATATGGCGCTTCAGTGTCTATAACTGTAGTTGAGTGAAAAGATTAATCTTTCTTCAACAAGCTGAAGTAGAGATTTGGGATATGTGACAAAAAAGAAGAGAATAAGCATTTGGAATTTGGGGAAGGTTTAATGCTGCCAAATCTCAATATGCATAATTGGTTTTATTATTTTCCCTTGTGATCATAACCTAACCAGCTCAATGAATATCAATCAACTCCTAGGGCCAAAAGGTCATTTTTTTTTACCAGGCTCAGACTGAAGTCCAGCATGTTGCCTGGTAACAGCCGATGTAGATGAGTTGGCTCTTAAGTACACCATATGGCTGGGCGTTATGCCCTATTCACCCGTGACATGGTGTACACATGTACTACATTACTGATTATAAAATGGTTTGTCCCATTCCCTTATTCACAGAAAGCATTTAAAAACAGCGGTAACAATCCAACACAGATGTGTTAAGACTATGGAATTGTACATATTGAAAGAAATATCTGTCACAAGTATCAAAACCCGATGTGCTAATCACACTAAATTTTGTGTTCAGCGTGCTTCAGTGTAAGTATAATTTCTAACTGTGGTTATTTTTTTTTATTTTGTTCTGATAGATAAATATGTTGAGGTAAGTTAGTTTTAACAGTTAAATTACATAAGATTAATGGATTTTCAAATTCAGTTTTGTAGCCTGTGAAATTATTTGGCATGTGACCTTCTATTAATTGTGCAATAATGTCTGCAGTACTCAATTAAAGCTGCAATGCATTGAGCAAACCAGTAAACAAAGCAACAAAAGACAGTTTCAGAGAGGAACTACTAAAAATAAACATGACAGGCAAAGGAGATAGAATTGATTCAAATATGCAAAGCGAAGTCAGGCACCAAGAGTGACTGGCACAATCCCTGTCAGATACTGAGGTGAAACCTAGATTGGCAGAGTCCTTGCCCATCCCCTTAAATGGTGTCATTTCCCGCCCCCCCTCCCCTCCTTTTATTGTCACAAACTGTAGTTCATTAGGGTGGTAATACTGCTAAGATAAATGCTGGACAAGATCTTGTGCCAAGAGCTCCATGCTTTGGGTGTTGCCTGCTGGTCAAACTTCAAAGACGAGAAGTGGGATTCATCTTGTGTGTCATGACAGTGATCTGCACAAGTCAATGGGAAAATCATTGACTGGTTCCCAGTTCAGAAAGCTGGACAGTTAGCAGTGGTTCTGTTGCATTTCTCTGTCTAGGTTATTTGGAAAGATGGATTATTGTGCTTCGCTCTCTCCTACATAACTCCCTTGCCCAAAGATGTCATTCTTTGGCAAAGAATTTAGTTTATTCTTGGCATTCCACCTAGTATCTCTGAAAGCAGNCTCTTATCTTTTCCATGGTATGCAGGAAGTTAAGACAATTGCTCTTCGACAGAAAAGTTCCATATACCTACCCATTCTGTTGGATTTTTTTAAATCATCAGATTGTATATAGTTGTTGCACAACTGGATAAACATACTGTAGTTAAGTGATCTTGTTTTATTACTAACACCTTTCCGTGGCTAGAATTTTTTAAGGCAAGAGATAAAGGACGGGACAGTGGTGTGGTTCTGTGTTCATTTGACAGTTGCGTCCTTGGGAAGATGTGCCATGATTATCCATGTTTTAAGCCCCAGTGGATGTAAATGCATGAATGCAAATATGCTATTGGTCTCAAAACAATCTTATCTTCACTTCTCCTACAGTCTGTCCATGGCACAAACCCAGTTTCTGTGGTGTAAAGGCCTGTAAAGCTATTGATATAAAGGCATTCAAGCCCCTTTTCTCTAATTCTAGAGCTGTGTTTTCCTTTGAACTGTAACATTTTGAAATAAATAACAGAAACATAGATCTTATTGCATTGGAAATATTTTATTATTGAGGATGCTGAGTGCTTTCTCTCCCGCTTCATTAAACACATCTTTTTAAAATTGTTAGTACAATAAATCTGTTTTCCAAAAACAACATGGCATGCCACAGAGAAATCTGAAGAGTTTACTGTTATCCAGGGATTTCTATCTCTGAGGCACTAACAAAATATTTGTGAAAAAGAACTATTATAAAATAGTGTATTCCTCTTAGAAATAGAATAGAATTATAACCTTTTTCTAATAAATGTAAAAGGGAAAAAAAGATTTTAGTGATCATATTCTTATTTGTTCATGTCTCGGTATTCTAGTGTAGTGTGAATGACAGTATTAGTCTGGAGAGTTGAGTATTTTCCAAATTGCAGCACTTTGAATTACTGATATCTGTGAATTACAGTAAAGTAGGGTTGAAGAATGGTAGTTAGATCACGTAAATGAAGCAGTGAGTTCAGCTCCATTACCTTATTTTAGCTGGGATGGGGAATGCTTTAGTTGTTAGTATCTGCTCCACTATCCCATTAGTCATTGTTGTTTTGCAGCGTCTTCAAATATCTTCAACAGTTACCACAGGAATTCAGTAAGGACCGGAAGCAGTGAGGCATTTACACACTTCTAATGACAGGCAGGAGAATGTTCTCGGGGATGTTTGTCCTTCAGAAAAAGCTTAACTAAGGTGGCTAAGCTTGACCTGTGCTTAATTTTTTTCCCCTAGCACTGGTGCAAGCTAATTCAGTTTTAGGTAGCTGATTTGTAATAGCGATTTTCTATTAGGTAGACACATTTAATTAGATATGCTCTTTAACTCCTTCCTTCATAGGCATCTAGATATAGCATCTTGTTTTTGTTTGCTGGGTTTGGTTGGATTTTCTTGAAGTTTGCATGGTCCAAAGTTGACCTTATTTCATTTACTATAGTGGGAAAAAATCCTTCTTTTCTTCTGTTGCATGTTACTAGTTTGAAGTTTACATCAGTAAAATCTCTACTGATCTTAGACAAAAAGAGCAGTTATGTGGTAGTAAGTTTGCATGAATCACTGTTAAACTACAGGCAGAAGTTATGATTGCTCAAATTGTAGGAGGGCAGGGGTTTTTGTCTGTACAAGCTGCAAACCAGATCGTCAGTCTGCTTTTGATTTTACATGTGAATATTGCTGCTTATTTCACTTGAATCATCATCTTCCTGCATAAGGAGAAGACACTGTCCTATGTTACATTGTGCTTAATCAGTGCTGCAGATAATTAATGTGTTTGCACATCTAAAGAATTTAGAGGTTGCTCTCTGAAAGCAGATTCAAGAATATAAGGTTTACTGAAATTGAATAGAATATTTTGAAAATGAGAGACTCCCAGCACAAGTGGATTTTGGGAAATACTACCCTTCATTATGTTGAACTATAACTCTGTAAGAAGAGTTAGCCATGTCTCTTGGGTATATACAAATGCACATGTAAAGAGGTATCTGAACAATTTCATTTCCCCTTCTTCTCATTTAAGAATGCAGCCAGTATTTCTTTCTGATGGATTCCTCTGTGAACTTTCTAAACCCTCCATCTTTGTAAGTGGTAATTTGAGCCTTACCGAGGAACAGCTATAGGAGTTGACTAGAGATTAATTTTAGGGTCTGAATTTACTGGTTTGGCAGCCTGTTTTCTGACACTACTGAGAAATTTCTTTCATCAGCATTGTATTGCAGACATTTTCTTAGTCAAATATTATGAAAGTTTTCAAGTGCATGTAAACACTTATCTTAGAATACTTCCATTGGCAATTGTATGCACTCTGGATATTCTCCAGATTACAGCATTAAGATGTTTTTGATCAAGTTCATTTCCATAGCATTGTGAAATTTAAGAGATATCAAGTCTCAAAATTCCTGTGAGATTAGTATGTGTTATTATCTCTTTATTACAGAAGGAGAAGGCAGAAAATTGAACAGCCTGACTGATGTGCCAGGAGAAGGAATATAGCAGAGCTAGGATTTGAATTCTTATTTCTCAAATCCCAAATCGTTGCCTCTGTTACTGGGCCATCATTCCTCCTGCTCTCCCTCTAATCCAATACTTTTTATTGTTAATGAGTTTTACATTTAACAATTGAGAAAGAACTTACAATTTCATGCTCTCCTGTCTCATAAAAAATTGAAATTTTTCCTCAAGAAAATCATGCAATTATTAGTAAAGTCCTATCAGCACAGCTGAAAGCTAATTGAAATTTAACAGTCCTTGTGATGATCTGGGTCATGTCAAGGGTGTTAGTATTCTTTAACAGAGATATACACTTGATCCTTCTCTTCCTTTGAAGAGCTTACAGACATCTGTAACGTTTCCTGATAATGCTAATTATGCACAGTGAAGGTACAGTCATTGCCAGCACTTGGGTAGTTCAGTACAGCAAATGTTAACTGCAGCAGTGACATGCAGGGCTTTGGGGTATGTTAACAGGTCAGGATTCCTGGGAGGATCAGTTGCTGTGCTCCTGCTCCCTTGTGCTGTTGTGCTGCTGAGTCTGCCACACAGCTGCTGCCTGAGCGTAGCTACTTTGGGTAGGGCTGTTTTGAGGAGTGCTAAAAGCCATGACCTGCAGTAGTGCCTGCATGCAGGATTGTGCAATGGATGCTTGGTGAGTTAAGCGATAGTCAACAGGGAAGCTGGCGCTGCGATTCTAGCATCCATAGTCCATCTAATGCCACAGTATTTGGCTTGCTGTGCATCATGTGTGGATCTGAGATCCTAATGAACTATGTCTGAAAGCAGCATTGAGCACAGACTGTGGGAGCATGTTATTGTTTCAGTGGAGGAGTACCTGTTCTGCTGCTGCTCCTGGAAATGAACAGGACTTTTGGACTGCAGTAACTGGATTGGGTGTGGGGAAAGGCAAGGCTTTATTTTTTTTCTATTCTATTTGAGGTTAGTCACTGACCTGACGAGGCTGCATTGTAGCATGTTATTCATGCGTAGCTCATGCACAACCAATGACCAGTAGACTGTGGGAGCATTTTTACTGATCCTGCAAGATACATTAGAAAACATATAACTGATGACTCTTCACATTAATGCTGTGAAACTGCTGCTTTTCTTCCTCACTGTGAGGTTTCTGCTTTCTTCATCTGTCCCCACAGGAATAAAGTTTCATGAGCACATCTAGAAGAGAGACCAAGTAGTGTATTAGAAATACACTATTTCTAATACACGATGGAGGGCTGCTGTGTTGCTTATTGGTTGGTGTTTTTTTCTTATCTTGGGGGATATTTTGCAGAACTAAGTGACACAGTTAAAAAAAATGTATTTGGTCTACACTGAGAAAAGATTGATCTGAAATCCTTCACAAATTATGTTTTTATCAAGACCAAGTTGTGTGCTATCGATTTTTAGATCTGGACAGTCTACAAGTAATAAAAGTTGCAGAGCCAAAATAATTTAAGGTGGTTTTCTGTCTTTTGTATAAGCCAAGTTAGGATATTAAAGTAGAAATCAATTGCTTTGCCACTCAAATTCCTTGAAATCCCAAAGAAGATTTCAGCATGAGTTACAGTTTCCAAATGTTTATGTTTTCTGATTGCAAGCCTTATCCTAAAGGCAATAGGGCTTGTTTTGTCTGATAAGCTTTTCTGCAACTCAGTCACTACTAGTTCAGCAGATAGTTATTAAGAGAAACATGCCTACAGAAGGCAGAATCGTAGATTCTTAGAATGGCTTAGGTTGTAAGAGACTTTAAAGATCATATATTCCAACCTCCCCACCACAGGCAAGGACACCTCTCAATTAGCATTGACTGCCCAAGACCTCATCCAGTTTGACCTTGAAAATCCCCACATGGAGGAGGCATTCACAACCTCTCTGGGCAGCCTGTTCCAAAGTTTCACCACTGTCATACTGAGGAACTTCTTCCTAAAACCCAGACTAACCCTACTCTCCCTCAGCTTCAAACTATTCGCCCTTGTCCTGTCTCTAGACACCCTTATGAAAAGTCCCTCTCCGGCCTTCGTGTAGGCTCCCTTCAGGTACTGGAAGGCAGCTCTAAGGTGCCCTCTGAGTATTCTCTTCGCTAGGTGGAGCAACCTCAACCCTTTCAGCCTAGATAACTCCAAACAGCAAAACTGCGAAAGATAATTGTGCAAAAATCACATCTAGCAGCATCTACGCAGGCTTAAATCTGAAGGTACAAAGGCAATGATGAAGTGATAGCACTCATATCTGGCTGGTTTGTATTCTCTGTGCACTGGGACACACTTTCAGAGATGATCACTTTTGCTACTAGAGCACTGGGAATAATCAATTCTTAGGAGCTGAACATGCCAGGGCAGAATCAGTTTCATAGGTGTGGCTTTGTCATCCAAGGCAGAAATTCTGAGTACATGAATTGTGGGGTTTCAAATGTTTATCTGGAAATGTTCTTGCTCTCAGCTACTGCTGAACAGGCTGATAAACCAGATACTACACAAGTAATTTTATGGCAGATCAATACAATTTCTTATTACTGACTTAGGAATGTTAAGTTTGTGGTTAGGAGGATATAGATTTACAACAATGTACTCCATGTTTATTTAATAGAGTGTGAGAGGGGAAAAATTACTCTTTTATGCTTGATGCTCAACTACCATAGAAAACTTACATTTGCATAACTTTATGAATATAATTACAACTAACTTTTTTCTTATGCTTTGTTGTGTTCAAAAGGGAAGGAGCAGTAAAATCCTTAAGAGAGTACTTGTAAAGCAACTCTAAAGTTCATTTGTTAAAATGTTACAATTATTTTGTACCATCTGATGTGCAGTTAAATGAAATAGAAGGATTCTTTGTAGGTTTAGGGATATTTGTATCATGTTCTGGATGTCCCTAAAAACCACTTCAATGTAATGTGATGTTACCCTGTCATGGCTCATATTCTTTAAAGAAAATGGCCCACGTTTAAATTGGCTGTGGTAGTGTCCTCAGTGTGTCCACTGATGTCAATAAATTACTTCCTTGGGACCTCTGGCCACAGATGAATACCCTGGGAAACAATCTCCTAACTAATGCCGCTTCATGATATCCAAGGACTGCTTCCCTATTGTTATTGCTCAAAGGAGTCTGAAAATGTAAGGAAATTATCATACATAAAGACTTGTCTCCAACCAGTGTGGAGATTTCAGTAAGTTTGCTCCAGACTCATTGCCTTCCCTCTTCTTTCTGTTCTAGCTCACTTACTCCTCATGGGATGTTTCTCCTGCCTCCTTTAGGTCTGGGAATGAAAGCCTACGTGTACTCATGCATTGTTCTAAATGGAGTAGTTGTCCTTTCCTTATGTACTTTCTGGGCTAAATGTTGAAGGAAGACAGGGAAGGAAACTAGTATAATCCTCCCATTGCTTATAGTGTGGGATGAAAAGACTAGAAGTCTTAGAAAATATTCTAACCTGAAAAGAAGCCTACAATTCTGTGGATTAACATACTCCGCAGTGAAGTCAGGAAAGGTTCTTGTGCAAAGATCCATTCTTTGAGGGGAGTTAAACTGCTTGAACTGAAGTATCAGTGGAAGACCTGGGGAAAGTTTTAGCTGAAAGACGAAAGACACTTGCTAATGACAATTATTCAAGAGAAATCCCCTCAAATTGCAGAAGGATTTCATGGTATTAGGTTAGTAGCAGATGCACTAGTTGCTGATGAAAGGGTGTATAGCGCAGATAGCGAATATAGGTTATGATGAGGAAAGAGAAGTTTGGTTGCTTTAAAAGGTAAAGCAACCGGAAACAGACAAGAGCAGTAACCCTACACACACTTTGGAGGCAGAACCTAGAGGTTAGGGTCTTCCTCTCAACACAGAGAGAAGAAGCAATGGAGAAATTTTAAATATACATCCAATCAACCAGGAGGCTGAAGTGCGGTGATGGCAGACCACCAGTATGCCACTGGTGTGAATAAATGGTGAGTTCTTACAGTGAAGGGGTTTGTAGGTAGAAGTACCTGGGAATGCATACTCTTTGGTGTATACAAAGGACAAATAATGACATAAATTTCTGCTGAGATAGGATTGTTCAGAATGGACAAAACTAAGGCTGACTGGGAAAGTGCAGAAAGATGAAGGATTAAGCAAAAGAATGAAATTCACTTTCAGAATGTTAGATGGAAATCTGCTCTCGAGGAGGGAGCACATCACTATTATTGCTCAGAAGGCTTTCTTGGAAACATCAGATGGATTTCTCAGAAACATTAGTTCAATTCTTGACAGCTGTCAAAAAAAAAAAGGCAAAAGCAAGCTGAATATTTATGAGTTTTCAGGAAAGGCGTTAAGCATGGAAAATACTGGACTCTCTGCTGGAGGTTACAGTGAACTGACATGCGCCCGTGTATGCGGTTCTGGGAATGGTTTGGAGCAGATCATCAATGTCCCATATTCTTACCAGGAAGAGTGTGATGTTGGAGATCTTTCATCTTTCTCCAATCCTTTTAGTTCACCTGGGGGCTTTTTTCCTGTGTTTTCTCATATGCTTCAACACCTTTTTCTTCCTTCATTGATCTGCAATTCCACATTACTTCTGATTTCTCCATAACATAGTACCTTCTCCATGTGCTAGATACTTGTCCTTGGTTAGCTTTCTCACTCTAAACAGTTTTCCCCAACATTCCTTCATTTCTGCACTTTTTAACAGACTGTGGGTGACTGTTTAAAACCTTTAGGTTTCCAGTGTGCCAACCTCTTCTTTACCCTGTGCCTGAATTCCTCTGCACCATGTCTTGTGTGCCAATGTGCGTGGTCTTGGCCATCACTACGAGGCCTGTGTTCCTCCACGCTGCATCGGTACTTTAGTCAGAAGTATTTCAGGATACACAAGAAAGCTCCTTGTTACTACTCTCTCTATATGTCTAAAAGTGTTTATAACATCCCAAACCAATCAGATATGAAACAAATTAGGCCTCAGCTACCTGGCCTTTAGAACTGCTAATCCCAGTAAAACCAAAGCTCCCAGCTGTTGGAGACAAACTCCTCAAGGAAGCCTGCCAAGCCTCTATGCTGAGGCGAGCTCAATGCAATGCCTGTGACCTGTTACTAGCAATGTAACAGGTATTCTCTGCAATGTACTGTGCTCTCTGAGTGACAGGACTGTGCCCTCTGCATCCAAATTCAGGTGTATTTTAATGATTTTCTTGTTGGTTGGGGAAGCTTTTTTTTCTGTTTTTCCCATAGATGAGCTTGCATTTAGGCATGAAATCAATGCCTTGCTTTTAAAGTAAACAATCTCAAAATAATGCATTGCGGGGTGTAATTTCACTCTGGTTTCATAGCTAAATACCTTTTCCTTCTGGTTTATGTTGGAAAATAAAATAAAAATTTTAAAAGGCAACTCCTAATTATATTGCAGGACAGCTGTTTTCCTAGGTAGTCTTGGTACTGAAGGTGATCTTTTCAAAACAAATAATTTTGTTATTGCTGCTTCTGGCAGTTCCCTTGCCTCCACTAGCAAACCTGTTGTGTTTTGTAGGTCTAGTTCTGCTGCCTGAATATAATTTCACGACTTCAGTTATGTGTTCAAGATGGGCAAATAACATTCAAATTTATTATAATCAGACAACAACTATGTGTTTTTAATGATCTTGTAATTGAAGTGTTTGCTCAGCCAAAGATCAAGGAGCTCATGCATCAGTTTAATATCTACATGAGGGTGGGATTACTTGTTATTTTAATCTCCAATTGAAGTCAGACCATTGTGTCTTGAACTGCTCATGGTATGCTGTGAGATGGAGTGGGCTGACCCTGGTGTATGGTATCATCGATATCTTAATATGGTAAATATTGACCAATATAATTAATATGTAATAGAGTAAATGTCACGATACTTAGTTTGAAGCCTATTTTAGGATCAGCATTCCTAAGTACAAGTGAATACACAAGAAGGTTGCTTCTCATTCACTTTTGAAATAAATGTGGGGTCTTCATCTAGTGAGGAAAAAATGGAGGGGAAAACCCATTCACTATAAGAATTCAGGAGCAAAAAGCAAATAAAACTAATTGAACCATCATTATTATATTTGAATGCAACTTATTAGTCCTTATTAATGATTCCTAAATAAGCAGACTTTGCCATGCTGATATTATCCATGATACATTATTGAATCAACAGAAATAAACCTGTTGCATTAGCCTAATTATTTAGTTATGATGAAACATAATGACTGTTTTAAATGCAAATAAGCTGCAGTTAGCTAACAACTAGCCAAATCAGTGAGGTAGTATAGCAAGGAAATGACTCTCAGGAGCGGGAAGTAAAATCGAAGAAAAATCACTTTATTAGTAGAAAAATACCCATGAGATGCCATTTCTCACTGTTACAAGTACATCCGAGGGCAAACCATTGGTGATACTGTTTATTAAGTTGGGTTTTTTTCTTTAAACTCTCCTTCTCTGCCGGAACATCTGTCTGAAGTGAACTCTGAGCCTTCATTGCAGCCTTTGATATATCAGGTTTGCCAGTGGTTATTGCTGCATCTATGACTTCTAAAATTATCTACAGATGGGCTGGCTGGAGTCTAATGGGAGCCAACTCTCAGCAATTTGGCTGCTGTGCTGTCTTTTAGTGGAACAACCTGGGTCCAGAAACAAGTGACTGTAAGGTGAAATAACTTTCTGTTATGAGTTAGGGGGGGAAAAAAAAAAAGTCAAGGAAGCTAAATTAACTTCCCAAAAGGTACTTGTCAGCTGTGCTAGAGTAACAGCTGTTTTGAATGTCCAGCTATCTGATTAACTCCTTGATTAAAATAATGTCCATTTTATAACTGGAATACTTACATGAATATAGAAGGATATAATAATGAAGTTAAAACTTGTTTCTGGCAATCTAGTTAGTGATAGACAATTTTGTAACTAAGTGTGTTTGACAGGAGAAAATAAGGCCCACAGGCATCTTCTCATAGTTTTTATGCAGGAAACTATCTTCTGCAACGTTTTTCCCCCATTAGCTCTAAGAATAAGGAAGATGCAGTTTTGTGTGTGGGTTTGGGATTGTTTTGTTGGTTTTTTTTTGTCGCAGCATAAGTGCCAAACTAGTGAAGAGTTTTCTCTGGCAACAGGAAAGCAGACACTGTATGGCAGAAGAGAGAATTTTAGAATTAAATTTTCTTTTAATATCTGTGACTTCATAGTTTATTAATAGATTCACTTTTCTGGTTTATTATGGATTATGTGACTTTCAGTATGGGCAAGACTTGTGTAATTTTATCCTAGTTCTATTTTAAGTAAATGCAAACTGAAATATCCTTACAATGATGGATATGGAGGAGTCTTTTGCACTCAGTGTTTAAAAACAGGCAAAAAACTTCCCCAAAATCCAAACAGAGAGAGGTAAAGCTGCTACCATTTCTTGCTACTGCTGTCATGTTTTGCTCTTCTAAGTCAAAAGCCTAAGAAAAAAAAGACAATCTAAACAGGCACTCTGAGCAGCCTGGCAACCAGTCAGAAATGTTTTGAAGTAAACTTGGGTTATGATAAATGTTTACCTTAGGTTGAATCCGTTTTGCAGTAGGCTGGACCATTTAGAGTGCCTGTGGACTGTGCTTGCCCATTGCTAAGTACACTTGCTTTGTGATTCTTCCAGAGTGTGTCCACTTTGATGTCTGTGTTCTTGGATCAGAAGCAAGCTGTAATGTATTGATGCATTGTGGCAAACATCTGCATGTAGCACTTTCCTGCAGTTTGACCGATGTTTTCTTCTTAATGGCAGAACTTGCAGGTTAATTCTCTGTTCAGAATCTCTTTGAGTATTTACAGCATGTTAGCATTTGTCATCTACTATACTCAGACTACAAGACTGAAGTGGTATGAGTACATTTACTTCCTCGAGTTCCTTGTTAGTTTATTCTTTTAGGGGTTTTAATTGATTTTTTTGATCTTTGTGAAGTTGATGTAGAAAGTCCATTGGATGTTTTTATATGTAGCATGCAGAAAAGAACATTTTCTCCACCTTTAGTTGCTAACAGGTTGAAAGCTCTGTGTTTGATGAGAGCAAATTAACAGTTGTTGAGGCAGGATAGAAGTGTAGATGGGCTGAAGAGAAGAATATAGCGCTAGTACTGAACATAAGGAGGGCACTAGAGTAGAGATGTCAAACCAGGGTTACCAACCATGGTGGTGGTGGTATATGGATTGTACACTGGCAAGTTAGGTTAATCTAGGAAAACAAATGTGTAACAAAAAGATTAAATTAGAATTTTTTTCAATTTTCTTTCAAAATAAACAAGGTAGCTTAAAATTAATTCTGTGGAAGGAATCTGTTGCTTTCCAATCAGCAATGACAGATTGTGAGTCCCTGTCTGTAAACAAGTAAAATGGGTTTCCACTTAATTCAGTCATAGGTGCATTCTGGGCAGAGAGGCTGTGAACTGTTCATCTTGCACCCTATCTCATAAGGACAGTAGATTGACACACTAAGCGGAAAATGATTCAAAATTTCCTCATCTGAAATGTTCCATACAGTGATTTTGTGATTTCAGATTTTTGTTGAGGTTAATGTGCAATTAGTCTATTGTGCAATTTGATGAATCATCTCAGTGTTTACACATTAGAAAGGCAGCCCAGCAACAAAAAGTCAATGTATTTCCAGATTTTTAGCAATAGCTTTCAAAAAAGACGTGATTTGCAAGCCAGGATTGTTCTGGGACAGTATGTGACTCTGATGCTGACATGTCCATTTTCCTTGCACTGAAACCAACTCCCCTTACGTTCAGGCAATATTGATCCTATACTTTGTATGCATAATTTCTTGATTACCCCAAAAAAAGCTCTCCCTTAAAGTCTATAAATCTTTTCAGTGCTTATCTCACTCTAGGTAAAGCAGGCTCTGTTTCAGCACCCTTCAGCACCTCGTAGCATTTACCAGCATCGGCCTCTGCATTACGCTCTGTATCAGCCTAGGCTGAACCTCTGGCTCATGAAAGCTAACCAGGTTTCCATTGTAGTGGATATGTACGAAGAATTAAAATGCTAATAACTTCAGAGCTTACTCAGAGAACCAAAGAATCACAGAATGTCAGGAGCTGGAAGGGACCTTGAAAGCTCATCGAGTCCAGCCCTCTTGCCAGAGCAGGATCATATAGAGCAGATCACACAGGAACGCGTCCAAGTGGGCTTTGATTATCTCCAGAGAGGGAGACTCCACAGCCACCCTGGGCAGCCTATTCCAGTGTTCTGTCACTCTCTGTGAAGGTTTGGGAGTTCCCCCCCCACCCCCCCACTTTGTAAAATGACCCAGACTAGCACTCAGTCGGCTGAAAGTTAAGTGATGAAGCTATATTTACAGCTTTGCACAATGTACAGCAGATATTTACACTATATACACAATATTTACAGATATATACAAGTAGAAGGTAATACA
>VWZE01004435.1:128366-148605 GCA_013396675.1 Eubucco bourcierii
GAGCCAGAGAGAGACTGACTTATCAATTGTTTTGGTTAGTATTCCCAAACAATTCTCCAGCAAGCGTATGAGTGAAGTAGACATCATGATGTTTTCCTTTCACAGCCTATAATGTAATTTTCTCTATTAAAATATTCTAATTAGCCTCAAACCAGCACACTCTCACAGTAAAAAAATTCCTCCTCACGTTTCCATGAAACTTCCTATGCCTCAACTTCCACCCATTGCCCCTTGTCCTGTCATTGGGCCTCAAGTCTAGAGTTAGTTCTATAGTGTTATATATATATATCTACTATATGAGATATGTGTGGTGATTTGCATTTAATTTCTCATTTTAATGGTTCTTACATTGCTTATGGTTTTGCATAAAAAGTAAATAAAGGAATGATTCAGTTGATAGAGTTGCATGTGCCATGACACCAGTTGCACCAGTTACAGTTTTCCTTCTGGAGAAGGTTAACCTGTAAACTCATAAATCTTACAGAATCATAATTTTCAAAATAAGAAGAAACACAGCAGAGGGTTCTTGTGAAAGCTTTTTGAAGCTGATTAATGTTTCATAGACTTTATTTACAATAAGTATAATAAGATTTTGCATAATTCAAAAGTATGCTATTTGATCTTGCAGCAGTTATTGAAATAAGAGTTTCTATTAAATGCATAAACAAATATATCAAACCAGTGGTAGAAGTACTCCAGGGTGAAGTACATCAACTGTCTGAGAACTGTGCTTAAAAATGCTCCTGATTTTTAGTGCATACGATACTAAATACACAATGAGCTTTTAAAACCAATTTTCAACTTTCAAGTGAGTCCCCTATCCTATAGTACAAAAAAAACCCCAAACCCATATTTTTGGTAACCATAAGGATGGAAACTGCTATGGCATAAATAAGCACCATGTCAATATTTAAGTTATTCTTCAGTAAATACAGCTTGCTGGGTTAAAGTCA
Organism: Eubucco bourcierii; assembly: GCA_013396675.1. Classification (NCBI taxonomy): domain Eukaryota; kingdom Metazoa; phylum Chordata; class Aves; order Piciformes; family Ramphastidae; genus Eubucco; species Eubucco bourcierii. The sequence goes on from VWZE01004435.1 coordinate 129,320, forward strand.
CAGTTCTCCAAGATAAAGATTCAGTCTTTTGAGAGGCACTCACCATTTGCCCTAGGTGGGCAGAGGGGGTGGAATGTCATGAAATGCAGTCCAAAATTGGATGAAATGCAAACAAAAAGCTTTAAAGGTAATCCTTCCTTCTGCTCAGCACAGGGCAGACCACACTTGAAGTTCTGTGTCCAGTTCTGCCTTCCCCAGTAGAAGAGAGGGAGTCCAACAGAGGGCTACAAATATGGGAGACTTGGGGCATTTGTCCTGTTAGAAAAGGCTGAAGGAACTGGGACTGTTTATCCTGGAGAATTAAAGGTTCAAGTGGAATCTCCTTAATGTATCTGAATGCCTGAAGGCAGGGTGCAATGAAGGCAGAGTCCAGGCTCTGCTTAATGTTGTCTGATGACAGAACAAGAGATGGGAGTGTGGTGGTTTGGGAGCTACCCCCGCCCTCAGTGAATTCACCCAGGCTAGACGCCTGGAAGATAAGGAATGAAGCTATATTTAGAACTTAGCACAATTTACAAACATATATATACACAATATACACAAATATTTACAGTTATATATGTTAAAAGTAATACAGAAACACAAAATCCCTCCCAAAACAACCAGACTGCCAGGAGGCTCCTGACCCAAACCTCCTCCTCCCTTCCCCCTCGTTCCCTCCTTTCAGAAATAACCAGATCAAGCTCCATGTATCTCTCATGATAAATCTGGAGAGATCTGAGATGAGATGTCAAAAAAACCAACACGAAGGTTAGGTTGGATTAGAGTTAAGGCAGATGCCACCACACAGACTGCCAGAGAGGAGAAGGAGTGAGAACTAACTGAGAAGTGTGTGAGAAGTGTCTTATCTATATTTTGACTAGTTGCATTTCTCAGCAGAAGAATGAGTGATGCAGGTTACTGGGTTTTTTTTGGTTTTTATTTCTTCTCAGAGCTAAGGATTTAATTAGTCTCAGTAAAATATTTCAATTAGCCTCAAACCAGCACAGGGGGGCACAAAATGAAATGCAGGAGATTCACCCAGAACACCAGGAAACAGTTTTCTACTAGGAGGGTGACTGAACATTGACACAGGTTGCCCAGGGAAGTTCTAGGGTCTCCCACCCTAGAACTATTCAAAAACTGGACATGGACTTGGGAAAGCAGCTGTAGGTGGCCCTGCTTGAGCAGGTAAGTTGGACCAGAGGTCCTTTCTGTCCTCAACAAACCTGTGATTTAACAATGTGAAAGTGACAGCATTACAGGTTAATATGCATCTTTCATTCATCCTCTTTAAGGTCTGATACCTCTTTTTGCATAATCATTAAACTCTTAAGTGGAGATGCAGGAAGAGAAAAGAAAAGGAGAGAATTTTATTTTACAGAGGGTAGTGAATGACTTAATTCACTTGATTAAATTAGCTAATAGTCATAATCATTTATAGCAGCAACTGCCCTTCCCAGTGTCATCTCATATCGTGTTGTGAAGGGTAGGTAACGTCTGTGCCACCAAATTTAATCTTTTCCTTATGTGAAGACTGAACTTTGAATTTAAATGAGAAGAAAATATCCTAATCCAGACAAGAAATTCAATGCAAACTTCCTAACAGTTAACATCATTTAGTGCTAAGGAGAGATCTCCATTGCTGGAGATCATTAAAAAAAAAAACAACAAAAAAAAACCCAACTCAGCTTTATGAAGGACAGCAGGAATAAAATTTGCACCTCTCTTGGAGCAGTTGAATGAAATACTTAAATCTCAAGGTTCCATCTGCCATTATTTAAATACTTCTCTGAAGACAAGTTTTGGGATTCTGCTGGAAATTTACGTTGTCAGATGAATGCAAAGAAAAGATAACAACATTCCCATGCAGAACTCAGGGGGATCCATACTGTTCTAAAGCAAACTACAACCCAAGTAAAAGTTTGAGCACTGCAGTCTACTGTAGCCAAGCTGATTAGTTCTTTATTTTTCCTCCTACCTACCCTGCTTGCAAGCAACACTTACCTGAAAAAAGAATTTTCACTCTACTGCTTTCCTTGCTGTGCTAATCACCTGTATCTGAAAATACATCTTCAGAATTGTTTTATTGCGACAGGTCAGCAGATAAAAGCTAGATACCAGGGGGTAAATGGCACTGACTAATAGGCTTTCTTTCTGTAACCCGAGCAATATTCCAGAAAAAAACCCTCAGTTCATCATTGGTGTTAGGTTTGAAAATATTACTGGAAAATGAAGTCCTATACTTTGTTACTGGAGGTGAGATTTTGTCTTACATTCTGTTTTTCGTGTTTCTCAGTTAATTTATGTGATAATTACCACCCCAGCTGACTGACCAAAATCTTTAATGATAAAACTATAGGAACCTAGGCACCATGGGGAGATGGAGCTATTAGTGTCTTTATGTGTGAGAGACACAGAGAGTGCTTTGCCTGCTAGTTCTTTTCATTGTCATGTAGCACAGAGATAAGCAGTGGCAATGCATGGATCACAAAATGTTTTCTGCTCCTCTGTTCTAGGTGGTGGATGCTTTTTTGCACCCAAGTGTGTGGCATTCTTACAACTGCCAATTTCACCAGTTTCTCATCTGCACTCTTACAGTATCACATACTCTAAATGGGAAGTCAAAGCCTCACAAAGAGTTGCTGTCCTGGTATAGGAGTGTATCAGAACTTTATGGACTGTCAGAGGTCTGAAATTCACAGAAGTTGTGGTGATGTGCTCAAAAGACGTAGTTGGATGTATTTCTTTTTCATGCTTTATGGCTTATGGTCTAACAGTACTGTCCTCTTATGTTATCTGTAAAAGGGGATTTGCCAGGTTGAACTTAAATATTACCAAATTGTTGATGCACTTTAAGCATGCATTAATGACTTGGTTGTGAATGTCTGTATTTAACATAACCACTAACAATCCAGGCCTGCTTAGGGAAGAGTATGCTAATATCTCATGTTTGCTTCAGTACAAACATGATTTATAATAATCTGCTTTATTTAGATATGTTTCTTGGGCAAATTTAGTGTAGTAGAGCAGAAAGTATGTAGTAATTTCTGTGATGTAGGGGTGACTGGATCCAATAGGAAAAAAAAAGTTTTATGAAAGCACTGGACCATTAGTTGATTCAGAACAGTAAAATGGCAGCTTCAATAAAAACATTCTCCACTGTGTAGTCCACACATCTAAAGCAGAATCCAGAATTTCCTACTATTTTCCACTGGAGCTTAAATTAACACTCTTGCTAGTAAAATCCCGGAATACGTATGAGTTTGAAGATAATATGCTTTTCACTGCTGGCTAGATCAAGCAGCTTACCTGACTGAAAATTAATCCTCTTTTGTAAAGTTAGATCTCATTCTCATCAACTTGCCCTAATGCAGCTGACTGTGCAGCTGTGGGACCACTGACACTGAAATGCAGGAATATAAAACCAGTGCTGAGAGCATAGGCAAGGGCAACCCTGCTGACGGGGTGACTCTAGCTCTATCCAAGATACGGGCTTTGCATCTCAGCATAGTGTTAGGAAAATCAGAGAAGAGCTGGTGCATCCTGTTTCCATGTTCCTAGGGACTTTTCTGTTTGGAAAAAAAAGTGTCACCAGTATGGATGACCTTGAAATCATGATTTTACACAGCCAGTCAGTGACTCAGATATTGATGAGCAAAGCTGGAGCTGGTATCAGCTTAGATTTACTTTTAAAATCAACAGTATCTTTACAGCAGCCAGTCCATGATAGCCAGAGTTTCAAAAGCAGGACTGCATACACAGACCAGAGATAAGAAGGGCTTTCTTTGAGAGACTTTATGAGAATAGTCGTTTATTTGGCATAATTTTTTGTTAGAGATGCCAGAAGCCTTTCTGAGACAACAAGGCATGAAATTTACCTCCAGCTTGGCATCCTCTCTGTGTTTACTCAGTTTGGTAGGGAGACAGCCAGTTAAATAATACAAAGTGATTTTTAACAAATTTACCATGCCTTATGTAGTTGGTATCTTCTAGGAGCACGCTGATATTCTTAACTCTCGGGGTTTTTTCGGGTTTTTTTGGTATGTGTGTGTGTTTTTCCTCTGTGTAAAACCAAACCAACCAAAAAAGGAAAAAAACCCAACCCCCCCAAAAAACTACATCACCTTACTCTTTGTGAAACAATCTGTTGTCAACAAGGATGATATGTTGACTCATCCTACCAGACTCCAGTGAGCAGAGCCGAGGGGCTAGCATATTGTAGCATTCCTTGGAGAACTACTTCTCCTTGACTGTGGGTTGCAGGTAATGGAAGTTGGTGTTCATTTGGGGGAAAGAAAAGTCGCTAAGCTCCTTCAGTTTCTTTCATTCATGAAACCACCAGCTATAAGTGTGCTCAATCTGTTCTTTGGGGATGCTCCAAATTGTATGTTGGCATTTCTTAGCTAATTTCTGGTTTTAAAGCAAAGCAGCATAGCACCCCAGCTCAACCACGTCATAGCTAGTTAATCCAGGGCAAACACCAACATGACCATCCTTGTGGGAAAAGCTCCTACTGCATATCTCAAATGTAAAATAAGTTGTACAGATACAGTATTTTTATTAGTCTTTCAGATACGGTTCTTTCCTCCCATTGTCATCCTCCTACCACCAAAGAGACAAATACCATTTGAAGGAAGAGATTTAGATGGGTACCTTAGGAAAACACTGTAGTAAGGAGCTGTATCTGATACATTCTTCAGGTTCTCACTGGGCCTGACTACTTTTGATACTTCTGAAAAAGCATCAAAGCCTAAAGGATGAAACACAGGGAGAGAATAAGCTCAATATTGTTAGAGCAGACTTTTTCTTGAGGCTGTTTTCACACTTCCTCAGGCAGTAAGATTAAAAAAAAGAATAACAGTCTCTAACATGAAACCCACTTCTTCAGTCTGATAAGATAAATCTAGACAGACCAAGAAATCTTTATTTCTCTTCAGTTATTGGTTCACATCTCATGCTCCTGGATTAAAGTAGAAATTGATCTTTGCTTTCAGAGGAAGAATATTTTGCAGTTCTGATTGTCAAGCATGGGTTAATTTACTTGGTTCTTTTTCTTGCTCAGTGAGTGGTGTTTGTTTGTTATGGTTTTTTTTTCCAGGCTCATAAAATGTCCCTTAATTCTGCTGTGAAGTTTTTTTCCCTAGAGAGCACTCAACATTAGTATGAAAATATAAACTACAAGTACTTTTCAGCTATGTAGGCACTAATCTAATCTTATCACTTTAATTTGCAAGGTTATGTATTTCCCCTCTCAGTATTGGATTTAGACTTACTTTTGAAAAGAGTGTAAAGGAAAAGGGAGATAGGAGACAGGACTTTGCTAACTTGAAGCTGAGAGAACAGGAAGAATTTGTCCTCCTCTTTGTATTCATAGGCATACATAAGTAATCCTCTGACAGGAGGGAGGCCAGGAACAAGTGCAAAGATACGTTTGTAATGACCTTTACTACTAAAATTAACATGTGCCTCCTGCACCTGTTCAGAAATGGTTTAGCATTCTTATGCCTGACTTCAGAAAAACTGGGTAATTAACCAGTACTTTCATTGAAGGTCAGCTCTGAATTACTGGTTCATTAAATTATTTGTCTTGCTGAATGTTACTCCTGGTCACTAGAAATACTGAGTTCAGAAACAGAGCAGAGGAATTGAGTCTAGTTCTTGTGCTGTCATTGCTGGAGTACTCTGAGTCCTGAGTTGTTAGGTCACACAGCAGGAAGAACCCTTGTGCCCAGCACAGCAAACAGCACAGGGATCAGTTAGAGGTGGTGTTCTTAGGATCAGTAATGTGCTGCTTGCTCTTCTTTCACGATCATCATAAAATAGAGTAATTGTCCTCTTAGGCCCTGGAAAATTAGTTTATGTTGAGAAGGATTTCTCAAGTGCTGTCATACCATTTGCATCAGCTACCAAAGGAACCTGTCTTTTTATTATAATTTTACGTGGTGGTTAAAAAACAGAGACAGAACAAATTATGACTTAGACACCCCCAAATTTAAACCATTTGCTGAAACAAATCCAATTATGAAATGTGTAATTAAAAATGACTGTGAATACTGCAGCCTGTTCTGAGATGTGAACCATTTGCATCAGATTTCCTTGCAAATGAGAGTAGAATAGAGGCAATACAGTATGACCTGTGTGATTTGTATAGGTTTGCAGCCCTGCTCTTTAGCCTCTTTCTTCTGTAAGGTATGGAAACTGAAACTTACTGATTTTGATCTGGGAGCATTTGCTGCTTGCAGAACCTGAGCAGGACTTCCATTTAAGACTCAACCCTTATTATTTCAAGGCAGCTGGCAGTATGGAGTTAGGCTTCAACTTGTGCTAATACACCCTCCATTCCATCAGAAAGAGACAGTTGCAAGAATGACTTCTTATGACTGACCCTAGAGCATCAGTTCAAAAGTGTGTGACGTCATTCTGTCCCTCCAGGACTCATGCCAGCTCTGCAGCTGTGCTTTCAAAGAGGCAGATATGAGCCACTGGTCTGTTGTGACAGACATGAACTGCTGGGCCAGCGTCTCCAGCATTGTGCATGCCTTGATTAGAACTGATCAAAACAGCTGGGAGACCTCTCCAGTATTTCTCACCCTGTACATGTAATGAAACTCTCACATTGGTAATTGCTAGGAGATTAAACCATTTCAGAGGCACATTTAGTGAATACTAATGTCCCGCTCTTGGATGGAGAGGACATTAGAAGAACTGGGAAGGGAAAAAAGGAGAAAGAAATTTATCTGTGTTCAGGGACTGTGATATAAGGGAAAATCTTATCTGTTGAAGGCACCCAGCGTGGGATTTTTGTAGGTCATGTTAGTCTACAGGAGCCCCTCTGACAGAGGTGCACTGCATGGCAGTTCTTGTGAAAGATCAGTCCTGGACTTCAACCTGTTCTTGAAGGGCCTTGATTCACCTTATTAGTTGAATGCTTTTGGCTGTTGTATTTATAGAGGGAGGCACTTGCATGGGCAAGCACTCTGAACTAAGAAGTTGCTGTAGTCTTTATATTTTTACCATTAAAACTGGTCTGACCTAAGGACACAGCTTCAGGTTATATTGCTTTCAAAAGCCCTACCAAGGGAAAAAGAGAAAAAAAAAAAAAACCAAACCCCAAACAAACCTAAACAAGAGAGAGAGAGGAAACAAGGTGCAAATTTTACATGAAAGTTTGGTTTCTTTCAAAACAGAAAATTTGGGCAAAGGCTCTTTTTTGTTTTTTGGTTTTTTTGTTTTGTTTTTTTTTTAACATCCCACTTTGCAATGAGATCAGTGTGGAAAGAGGGAAGATGCTGTTCTACTAGAGCACTCCTGACTCAAATACAAGGAGAGCTTCTAAGGCCATGGGTGTTTGCTTACCTGAGTGAACTTTGTCATAACCATTTTAACTTTTTGGCTAGCCTTGTAATACCACATATTTTTCAGGGCACTAGTATGATTTTCCAGTAAAAACTGCAATGGAATAGAGAATGTCAATGCACACAGCAATGAGTTCTGCCTGTACTGGACAGGGACATTCAGCAGCACAAGGTGGCAGCTGTTCTCCTGACCATCTTACACTGTAGATGGCAAGCTCTTGTAGGTGGCATCTCATGATGGTCAATACTGTAACTGCTATTTGTTATGCTGTACACAAAGAATATAAGGGACAGGCTAAGTGGAAGACTTTTTCAAGTGCATTGTGCTACAATGTAAATGTTGGCATAGCCCAAAGCCCAGGTGTTAGTAAATATCTTCTGTATAACAGAAGAAAATATGTAGCATAGACAAAAGGATAAGGAAAGCTGGAGGCCAGTCACTAGTGGTGTCCCCCAGGGATCAGTACTGCGTCCCATCCTCTTTAACATCTTCATTGATGATCTGAATGAGGGCATTGAGTCAGTCACCAGCAAATTTGCAGCTGACACCAAGCTGGGGGCTGATGTTGATGGGTTGGAGGGCAGAAGGGCTCTGCAGCAGAAACTCGACTGCTTGGACAGATGGGCAGAGTCCAAGGGGATGGCGTTCAACAAATCCAAGTGCCGGGTACTGCACTTTGGCCACAATGACCCTATGCAGAGCTACAGGCTGGGGTGGGAGTGGCTGGAGAGCAGCCAAACAGAAAGGGATCTGGGGGTGCTGATTGACACCTGCCTAAACATGAGCCAGCAGTGTGCCCAGGTGGCCAAGAAGGCCAATGGCATCCTGGCCTGCATCAGGAATAGTGTGGGCAGCAGGAGCAGGGAGGTCATTCTCCCCCTGGACTCTGCACTGGTTAGGCCACACCTTCAGTACTGTGTCCAGTTCTGGGCACCTCAGTTTCAGAAGGACATTGAGGTACTTGAACATCTCCAGAGACGGGCAACGAGGCTGGTGAGAGGCCTCAAGCACAGCCCTATGAGGAGAGGCTGAGGGAGCTGGGATTGTTTAGTCTGGAGAAGAGGAGGCTCGAGGGAGACCTTCTTGCTGTCCACAAACACCTGAAGGGGGGTTGTAGCCAGGAGGAGGGTGCTTTCTTCTCTCAGGCAACCAGCACCAGAACAAGAGGACACAGTCTCAAACTACGCCAGGGGAAGTTCAGGCTGGAGGTGAGGAGAAAGTTCTTCCCTGAGAGAGTCATTGGCTACTGGAATGGGCTGCCCAGGGTGGTGGTGGAGTCAGCGTCCCTGGAGGTGTTCAAGGCGGGTTTGGACGTGGCACGTGGTGCCATGGTCTAGTCTTGAGGTCTGTGGTAATGGGTCAGACTTGATGATCTTGGAGGTCTCTTCCAATCTTGGTGATACTGTGATACTGTGAAATGATCACAAACAATTGAATATTGAGATCGACAGATAGACGACACAAATGAAGAACTTCTTCATCTGGTTTCTTGAGTAAGAATAGTAAACTTTATGAGTATATTTTCAGATAAAGATATGTCCACACACAAAATCACGTGCTTTTGGAAATGGTATTAAAACAAAGTAGAAAAGTTTATTTTAACAGGTCAATAGAAACTTTAGAAAATCTTCTCAAGGCTCTCTGGAGAGAGATGGAGTTTTCTGGGACTTTACTTTTGAATTAATGTCCATTAGAAACTCGTAAGCTCTATAAGACTCCTAAATTAACTGTATCTTGTGAAGGTAAAATGAAAATGTAAGGTTTCATTTGTGTGTATTAAAATTATAACTGAGCCCGATGATTTTACAGAAGTGCCTCAGTCCCATTAAAATTGAGAGAAATAAGGTATTTAGAATATGTTTGTGGAAAACTCTTACAGGATGAGGTTTGTAATGGACAATTTAATGAAAGCACTGCTGTGTGTGCAACAACTGGCAAAAAAAAAAGCAGGCAAGCTGTGAAACAAAACAGCATAGGGCGCAGTTCTGAAGATTTAATATGTTATGAAATCAATTTAGGAGGTATTCTTATTCTGCCATAGAATGCTAACAAAATGTCATTCAGTTAAATTGGATGAAAGCAGATGTAAAGCTGAGGAAAGAGACGGTGTAGGATATAGCATGAAATTATTCTACAGTACTCAGCACAGCCAGCAAGATGTCATTGCTGTTGCATTTTCTGAGCTGCCTCAGTGCTCGTCAGTGGTATAGGAGAACCCGAATGAAGAGGAAACATCGTATAGGGTAGAAGCATAGAAGATAGGAACTGTCTGTATAGCCTCATCAGTTGTTCTGTCTCTTGCTGCGTGGCTAATTCTGCTGTGGTGAACGTGACAGGTGTGGAGTCCTTTGCTTCTGCCCTGGTGAGTCTGTGGTATAGACTGGGACTTGACCTAACTTGTGGTTTTACATTTGCCACTCACATCCCATTGCTGCTGGATGCTTGGCTTTAAGGTGACTTGTCTTTAAGAAGAAGGAAAGCAGGCAGCAGGTCCAGGAGTGTCTGGGAACAGTTACCTACCTCAGAAAAATCACCTGAAAGTAGGATTGAATGTTAGATTGTAAAAATGTAATTTATCTATTTCACAGTGTTCTGTGAAATGGCCCTGTTATCTATATGGATAAAAATGGAAGTAAATGTTTTATACATGTATATAAAACCTGAAATACACTTAATGAAAATTAGCAGTATCCTGGTTCTGACAGTAAGTGACTGACAGGCAGTAGGGAGTAATATTGCTGTAGGGAATGTAACACTTCACCTTTAGATTTTTTGTGGCTTGTCCAAAAGCTGCTGCTGTAACTGAACCACTTTTGCAATGTCACGACCAGTACTGATGTTCTTGATGTCTTGTACACTGTTTCTTCTGAAAACTATGGGGACCTCTCTGTTCTAAGGACAGATAACTGGAAACTTACCATGCAAACAACAGTTGTCTGGACTTCCAGAATGAGTCAACACATACAAGTACATCTGCTTCTGTCATGTTCTTTGTATTTGCTACTGACTTCTAAATGCTATGAGAAGCATTGCTTGAAGAAATTTCTACCTGGGTAGAAGAAAATTTTGCTATGAATTTTTCAGGAAATCCAGCTGTGATTAATCTCTGTTTATAGCTGAACTTTGTGTTGCCACGAAATCCCATTTTTTTTCCCTCTGTTAAAGAAATTGCTTTGTAGAAAAGTGCCTCCAGAGAAGACAGCAAAAACACATCTGATATACCCAGTTAGTTACAATGTTGTTGTTCTTACCCTCCTGTTTCAAAGAGTTGGAGCACTGCTGCCCAAAGAGATTGTGGAGTGTCCTTCTCTGGAGACTTTCCAAGCCAACCTGGACGTGTTCCTGTGTGGATCCTTCTTTGGTAGGGGTATTGGACCAAATGATCTCTGGAGGTCCCTTTCAAACTCAACATTCTGTGATTCTGCGATTTGATTCTGTAACAATTATATAGACATTTATAACAACAAGAGAGTTTCAATACTTGATTAAGAAGGAGTTAGCCTCAAGAAGGTCTTGTGACGTTCAAGTCCTAAATCTTGTGGTGTTCCAGGGTCTTGCTAGAGAATGTGAAAATGAGTCCTTTTACACCTGGTCACTCTCTGTTCATGGAATATAACAATGGTTTATGAAGGTGTTGAATTCATAGGAGATCTGAAATTGACTGCAGTTAAATTTAACTGATTTAACAATAATGTAGTTCCATTGTATTGTCTGTCAAAGAAGACTTTAAAAAAGGCAGGAGCATTGATTTATATGGCTTATATGTGGAGGACATGTTGCTGATCCCAGCTGGGCCATGAAGGGTGTCAGCATTCTGTATTAGTAGAGAGGAGCTATGGACATGACCCAGCATAATGTATTGGCAAGACTTAGGCGCCTTTTGAAAGTATAGAATCAGATTTTAAGCGAGGATTTAAAGTTAAATCTGTGTAATATGTAGAAAATAACAAGTATGTAGTGAGAAGACAGATTCAGGATGGAGGTCAGACGAAGAATTTCTTTAACATCAGAAATGCTTTATGTATTAGAAAGGGACAAAATACAATGTGGTTAAGTCCAAGGAGGTAGCCAATGACAGGCATTGTAGGAGGGGAGAGTTACTTGTAAGTTTTTTAGTTATACATTACAAATTTATCTCTCTCAAAAATGACTGTGCTGTCCAAGGTGAAATATAATGATTGAAGCTTAGCCTATGATAACTGATGTGAACAAAAATGAGCCAACAGCTTGAGAACAAATGTATTATAATATGACTTGGGCTGGAAGCTTAGGCTATGGATAAGAAACCACCTTTTTTGTAACAAATTTGGCCATTCCCAATGGAAAGGGGAAAACAGAAGTATTTCCTACAACTTAGTCTGAAGTGAGTCCAGGGGTGCTGGATACTAGGGTTCAAAACTTTGAATTGGACCCAGGAACAGTAACAAAACCAAAATTGTTCAAATAATAGGAGAAGAAAACTCCCTTCTGTGCTCACACTCCTAATTCAAACATTCCTTAAACCAGCATTTCCCTCTTTTACCTGTGCTACTGGGTTTTTAATGCATCTATTTAAATGCAAATTTTGACTTTTGGACTGTAATCATAAAAATGTTTGACACTAAAATTTTTATCAGAAAAGTAATTTTATATAGAAGTAGTAATGGAGTTCTATGCCACAAATACCAGAGTGATGCATGGCTCACCCCATTCCCCAATGTGGGGAAGCCTCCTCTCTAATATCATCTGATGAACATGGTTGTTTCCTGAATGCTCCCACTTACTTGAATAGGTGTGGTGCTAATATACTTTTAAACTATGCTTTGTGTGCCACATCCTTCCTAAGGGCCTTTCTTTCTTTCTGGCAATCATCATGAAGTGAAAAATGCATCTTAGGAAAGGAAGGCTTTCCTCCAACCTAATATTTTACTCTTCATAATGAGGCTTAGTACAGGAGACATTACTGGGTAGCAGAACGTTTTGCTATTGTGATGTGGAATCAACTGGAGATTACTCTTTAGTTGCTGCTGAGTGTGTCATTTGTATTTCATCTTTTCTCCACCACTTGCAGACACTTCTGGCCCTCATTAGCACCACTGTCTGGAGTTATGGTGGCCAGCAGCCATGGTGAGTCTGCCAGGACCACAGCTGTGTAGCAGGACTACAGCTGCTCATAGTGCTCTAGCTTCAGCTGCAGCAGACGAGGCCACATTTGCCATAACTGCTTTCCTGTCTGCCTTGATATGATTGATATGGCAGTGGTTAGTGATGAAGAGATTAGTCATAACAACATCAGACTACCTTCAGCTTGTGGTCTGGTACGACTCAGTGATGGCACTGCAAACCACATCTGCTGCTACAGTCATACTAGTCAAAGGTTCTGCTTTGAGAAGGCTTCTTTTCCCGTGAGAGTGGTAGGAAGGTCAATATCTGTTGGCTGGTCAGTCATATAAGACATAGCAGAGCATCCTAAAAGGAGTGGTAATGCCAGTCTTTTTAGGGATCAAGGGTTTAGAATATCTAAACATATATCCATTTTAAAGAAACACTATCTACATACAGTGAGTAGAATCTGTGCCTCGTTGTAATAGCAAGCTTATATTGACTTAAGTCTAGTAGTAAGTGAATGTAGGTGGCTGCTTTCATTTTGCTTATCGTTTAAAATAATTTTCTTATTATCATGGTGAGGATAAATATGAAATGTCAGGTGTTTTATTGTACTAGCAGTCAAAGAACAGAACACGCCTTAGGTTCTGCACATTCTGCATTTTATGTTCCCTAGATGCCCTTGTCATTAATTACATACTTTAGATTCCAAATGATAGAGGATCTGAAGGGCACTGTGCTACATTTTGAATTTCATCATTCTATCTATTTCTTGACTTGGGATGGGTTACAAAGTATTATTGAAGACTTGAGCAGTATTGAAGCCGTTTAAAAAATAGCACATCAGGTGTATCAAATAGTCAGATTCTTAGCTGTTTGTCAAAGAACAAGTAATTTGTAAGGGAGGAAAACCTTAGCATTTGAACCAAAAAGCTATTTGAATGCATTGAGACTCAAGAGAAATGATTTCTTACACACTCTATTCAGTAAGTTCATTGCTGTTTTACCTGCTCACTGAAATGTTCATGGAGACTGTTTCATTGCAGTTCATCTCTCCTGATTGGTTTTGCTTTGCTCTGGTAAGATTTGTTTATTCACCGAGGCTAAGGCTGAAGTGTGCTGCATCATTAATCTAGCTGTTCAAGGTTAACCAACTTCTTATGCTGAAATGGAGTTTTATGGAACACATTTTAAGGTTTTGAAAATGCTGGACACTATCTTACTTCAAAAAATAAGATTTGAATTCAGTTGTCATCATACTTTTAGAGAGATTAAGATTTTGCTCTCTCGTCCCTTCTTTCTCCATGCGTGACTATACATAAACAAACTGATTTTTTTTTTTTCTTCTGTGAAGCACTACATAATCCCTTTCTGCCTTATTTGTGTGCAAGCCAACAAAAGTCCTGAGTGTGGATGTGGGGTGCTTTATTTTGGAAGTGTTTATGTCATTTGTCTGACACGATTAAATGTTTGTGTATTGAAAAATAAATCTTTGTATATTTGGAAATACCACAGTAGTGGTTCTCAGCTCAAATTCTAGTCAACCTTTTCTTCCTTAAGCACTAAGCAAGTTTCATACTGTAGTCAAACCTTTTTTTTTTCATTATAAATTTCATACTGGAAATGAATTCTAAACTTCATCAAGATACATGTTCAATGTCACATATGCACAGACCATATTTCCTGTAGAATGTTTTGATCCAAGTCAGGCAACTCTGAGGAAGTTCCTCTTTGTTTGTGCTAGCCCTTTATATTTTGATCAATTTTATGACCTTGCTTTCCAGGTACTTTCTTCAAATGTCTGGATATTGCAAGTTGATTCTCAGTCATCAAAGATGTGAATGCTTTGGCCTATGAGTTCAGACCAGAGTCCTGGAACTCTATGTTCATGTAACACTGGAACCATAGCTTTCATGTCCCAGTGTCCAGGAGGATTTCACATTGTGAGTTGTATACATTAGCCAGGACACCAGACATATGACAGTTAGCATTCCTGACCCTCTTTGTCATGTTCTACCTTTTAAATTACTTAAATTCTAACCTTTTAATAAATTCTCACTAGTCATTTTGGGCATTGTATATCTGTAAAGGGTCTTGAGGTCTATGGTAATGGGTTGGACTTGATGATCTTTGAGGTCTCTTCCAACACTGGTGATACTGTGAAGTGGGAGAAACAGGGTCACAGTACCTAAAACCAAACCAGGGTCATAGCCCAAATGAAATCCAGGAAAAAAAAGAAATCCTAAGTGTAAGAGAGAACTATTTTTATTAGTGGTTTATCCCCTCTTGGTGACCTAGATACCTGTGCTGATCTTGGGGAAAGGGGAAGCTTGTTATTACCAAGCAGTGAGGGAAGCTGTTTGTGCTGATCTTGGGCTGCAGGGGAAGAAGCAAAAATGAAATGATGTTTAAATTGACAGTGTGAAAAGGGAGCCTGCACATATCACCTTCACAATGTATTATGGTTTTTGAGACCTGTTTTAAGGTATTCAGCATGTAGTTGATTTCATGCATTTTTAAAAAGACTTGTCAATATTTTCTTTCAGACTTGGAAAGTATAAGCAAATAGATTGTTAAGGGTAGCACATCTATCGCCTGGTATGTGAAAAGAGATAAACGTGAAGGCCTGGGTGCAAATTTGTGGTGCTTGCTCCCGTGCCAAGATATTGTTCAAGTTTAATTGCTTGAAGGCTTGCACATCTAAATAACCCCCTCACTATTTGATAGAACCCACAGCTCAAATTGCTTACAGGAGTTACCCGGCCAGCCAGAACACTGGCCAGTGTCAGCACTCTAGCATCTACACAGTGCTGAAAGTTATGCCTAATGGGTGTCAGGACTGAAAAGGATCATAGAATTATAGAATGGTAAGGTTAGAAGAGACCTCAAGGATCATCTAGTTCCAACCTCCTGCCATAGGCAGGGACACCTCCCACTAGTACAGGTTACTTAAGGCCTCATCCAACCTGGCCTTGAACACCTCCAGGGAGGGAGCAACCACAACCTCCCTGGGCAACCTGTTCCAGTGCCTCACCACCCTCACTGGAAAGAACTTCCTCCTGACATCCAGTCTAAATCTTCCCTCTGAAAGTTTAAACCCATTACCCCTTGTCCTGTCATTACAAGACCTTGTAAATAGTCCCTCCCCAGCCTTCCTGTAGGCCCCCTTCAGATACTGGAAGGCTACTATCAGGTCTCCTCTAAGCCTTCTCTTCTCCAGGCTGCAGAGCCCCAACTCTCTCAGCCTGTCCTCACAGGAGAGCTGCTCCAGCCCTCTGATCATTTTCGTGGCCCTCCTCTGGACCTGCTCCAACAGTTCCATGTCCTTCCTGTGCTGGGAGCTCCAGAACTGCACACAGTACTCCAGGTACAATATAAGATGTCAAAGAAATGCATGATTACTACATTAGTTCTCAGAAAATAATGAACTGGTTTGGTCGTTTCTTTATTTATTTATTTTATTGTGTGACATCTCAGACATACGTGGCTTTAGCCTAAACAGAATTCAAGTACATATGTACATTCAAGTACATATAATGAAAAAAACTGTGGCACAAAAAATCCCATTTAGCTTAGTCTGTTGCTTTCAGTTTTCATTATGACTGTGAATGAAATATTTATTTGACCTTCAATCATATTTTTGGAGGATTTTTGTGATTTCAGTTCAGAAACTTTATTTTTTTTCCCCTGCATCTAAAAGAACCTATTAAAAGAACATTTATTTATGAAATCACAGTAAAAGGGACACACCTTCTCTGAACTCCCCAATGAACCAAGACATTCTGAAGAGTTCCTAGAAACACATCTGCCTTGCAGCAAATAATCCCATGGGAAGTGATTTGACTTGATTTTTGTATTTAATGTGTATTAAACTCATGAGCATACTAACTTTAGGAGACTGCATATTTGATGTTGAGTTTCCATATATGAACTAATCTCAGTATTTGGTTTTTTTCCTATTGTTGCATGCTCTTCCTTTCACTTCCTCGTGACTGTTTTGGACAGAAAGGTTTAGGGAACTCTGTTAAACCATGGTCAAGTCCAAGACAGTGATAAATGGAGGCACTGAATGTCATAAATTGTAAAGCCTTGAATTGGCAGAGCATCTTTAATCTTTTGGAAGGTAAGTTTGCAAGTTAATTGCTGGTTTTCATAGATTTTATAAGTACATCAATATAATGAATTTTTGACATGCTGAGGGAACAGTAAACAAATTCAGTTTTGAATTTTAACAAGCACCATTGATTGTTAATTTGTCTGCTTTGGACTTACGAGATGTAGAGCTCACTGTGAGGTAATCCACACTCCTGAGTATGCTACTATCGGCATAAATACCAATTCTGTGACGGAAGCGACTGAGTCATTAGCTCAAGGTTAAATTGGATAAATAATGAATGAAAGTGCAGTGCTTCATTAAAACTGCACACAAAGGCAGAGGGGAAGATATCTTTGTATGGTATCATAGAATATGTTGAGTTTTGTTTATTTTAGCTGTAATTCTGGTGATGATGTGTGAAGGTTTGGGAGTTCCCTGCCCCCCCCCACTTTGTAAAATGACCCAGACTAGCACTCAGTTGGCTGGAAGTTAAATGATGAAGCTATATTTACAGCTTTGCACAATGTACAAGCAGATATTTACACTATATACAGAATATTTACAGAAATATACAAGTGAAAGGTAGTACAGCAACACAACTCCCCTCCCAGAAATCAGAGACCCCAGGAGGGGCTCCCAGCCACCCTTCCACCTTCTCCCCACCCCTGTACCTTACCCCCAAGGTTTGCCTTACGTGCAAGGTAAATTAGGAGGATCAGCCAGGAGGGTTAGAAGAAAAGTGGTTAGTAAGGATTAATCAGCAGAGGAGCCAGAACCCAGAAGCTGCTAGATCGCCCCAGCAGCTCCTGTTCCAGCAAACCACAGAGAGAGCCTGACTTATTTATTGTTTTGGTTAGTGTTCCCAAACAATTCTCCAGCAAACGTATGAGTGAAGTAGACATCATGATGTTTTCCTTTCACAGCCTATAGTGTAATTTTCTCTATTAAAATATTCTAATTAACCTCAAGCAACACATGATGTCACACCATAGGATCAGGAGATTACAGTAGAAAACCACAGTGGTATGCCAGAAGTGTAACTACTTAGATTTGTGTAGATGGACACTTTCAGTCTGACATTTATTAATAGCTGTGCCCAAATCTTAGTGTTAACTCCTCACTAATGCTCTATTCCAGACATTCCTGTCACGGTCCCTGGTATGTCCAAAGGTTAACTGTATGTATTAGCTTAGCTTTTGTTCAGGTAATATTTTCACCCAGAAAATAGCCAAAATTCTTCATATAGAAAAGGGCCAGAACTATTTAGTAGCTTCTAATTTGTAGTTAGAAACTGTTGATCATTGTCTAGCCCTAATAAAGATTCCAGACTAGTGAATGAACCTGGAATGGAAGAGACAGTGTCTTTGAAAGTCACCCTGCCATCGGTGCTTTTCAAATTCCTATAGAGTGCAATTCACAGTTCCAGAAAAGCCTGTCTACATCTTTTTTCCACTGTTCCTAGCTTTTAAAAAGTTACTGCTTATGTCTCAAGGAAAGAATTAAAAGTGCTGTGAGAGAACAAGCAGCTCCCTGCACAAATATACAGGACCAGTTCTGCATGAGAAATAGTGCTGAACTTTGTAGGAAGAGTATTTTGAACAGGTCCAGTTGATAAGCACTCCAGAATCAATATTTCATGTTATTCTGCTATACAAATATAACACTGATAGTGCCAGCACTACAAGAGGCTTGAAACAAGTCAATGTCACAGGCAGTTAGCATTCAGTCTGCATATCCTGGAGGCAGTTACTGGATCTCTTGCTGTTATTTGGTCAGGGCACTGTATGATTGAACAGTAACACCAGCCATGCTTATAGCACCTTTAGAGAATTCACTCTTTCTTGGAGCTGGGCTGTAAAATCTCTATGGGCAGACTGATGCTGGGTTTTATTCTGTTCCTCAAACTGAAGCACTGTGTCTGAAGGACTGATTGATTTTAATTCCTTTAAATCAAAATTAATTGCTGATCTTTAAATAATGGACCAACTGCAAATATGATGTTTAGGGAATTTGGTTTGGGTTTGAATCAGGTAATTCTCACAATAAATAGTCTGGAAATTCTCTGTAAGGAAGGTGGGTACTCTTTGGCATTGGTATTTTTAACTTAGATGATGGAGCAGTGGCAAGATGGAATAACGAATTGGCAGGAAGTCAGAGAAATCTGAGGGACACAGCTGATGCTTATGCCCCTTATTGTTGTGGGTTTTTGACATTTAAAGTGGTTTGCAACTCTTATTAGAGCTGACATCAGACAATCAGTCACCCCAGCACAGCGATTCTATGCCTAACCTTTAGTAATGCTACTAATAATTGATGTGCAGCAGCAGAATTTATAAATGAAATTAGCTCCCCAAAGTTTAAGTATGACTGTGATTGAAGTAGTAATGATAGAGTTCATGTAAGTCCGTTTGCCATTTATCTAAATGTGTCATTACTGACAGTGCTTTCTCCTTAACATTTTGTTATCCTTATTCATGTCATTGTTATCATGTCCTCTTTGATACCTGCAAATTATACTGCCTCTCATCTCCTCTGATCCTTCCTTCCCACCTCTATACCTCATTCTTTGGAACTAATTTGAGCAACATTAGATTTTCAAAATCAGTGGGAGCATCTCCAACATGCTTAGAGGAAAGTGCTATTCACGTAGTTGGGGAATAGCTTTGGTGTTCTCAGAAGTGAAAGATTTTCCATGCTGTGATGGTTTGGGAGTTCCCCGCGCCCCCCCCCCCCCCCCCCTCTTTAATACACCCGCCCCACAACCCGC
>VWZE01004435.1:148616-170107 GCA_013396675.1 Eubucco bourcierii
TTGTAAAATGCCCCAGACTAGAACTCAGCCAGCTGGAAGTTAAGGACTGAAGCTCTATTTACAGCTCTGCACAATGTACAAGCAGAGATATACACTATAGACAGGAATATTTACAGAAATATACAAGTTAAAGGTAATACAGAAACACAACACCCCTCCCAGAAATCAGAGACCCCAGGAGGGGCTCCCAACCACCCTTCCACCTTCTCTTCACCCCTATACCTTGCCCCAAGGTTTGCTTTATGCACAAGGTGAATTTGGACGATCGGCCAGAGAGGGTTAGAAGAAAAGTGGTTAGTGAAGATTAATCGGCAGAGAGGAACCAGAGGCTAGACTGCCGGAGACGCTGTGCCCCCAGAGAGAGACAGACTGAGACTTATCTATGTTTTGAGGTTTTTTTTCCCAAACATCTCAGCAAACCTATGAGCGAAGTAGACATCATGTTTTCCTTTCACAGCTTATAGTGTAATTTTCTCTATTAAAATATTCCAATTAGCCTCAAACCAGCACTCATGCTTTATGAGAAAGTTGTGGTATCAGTATTTGAAATAAAAATTTAACTAAGGAAAGTGAATAATAACTTTAGCTAGACTTGGAATGCTCATTTTTAAAACTCATAAAAATACTGAAGGAGTAATATTTTTGGTGAAGATTCCACGATAGTCTGAAAATAAATTGATCAAACACAAGCTTAGACAAATAGATGCTGATTTTTAAAAATGCTGTATCCGTTTTCCAAGTCTGCAGAAATACAACTCGATTTCCTCATTTTACAATGATTTCCTCTTGTTTCATTTACCTCTGCATGTAGAGATCTTGAGGGTCTGTAAGACAGGAGGTTTTCAGTATTGGTGAAGCTCAAGGAATTTGTTGTAGAAAGATAGTGAGCTCCTTCTGTATACCAGAAAAACAAAAACAACAAAAAAAAACCAACACAATGCAAGGAATGCATTGTAATGATGCAAGATTAGAACTTAACTTGATATATTTTAAGGAGAGGAGATTACATATGGTTTATTGTTTCGCTTTTCAAGAGGGACTAATTGCTCTGGAGAGCTACCTTGAAGGAAAAGGAGAAACTGGTATTTGTTTGTGCTTCATGTCACCTGGGAATTTTTTTCTGAAATGTCAATAAATATGGAGGGAAATACCCAGATATTTAAACAAGACTCTGTATAAATTCCTAGAAATGCTTGGTTTAGAAATCCATCCATCTCTCAGTAGTGACTTAATTTCAGGGCTCACAACTGAAATAGCTTAAAAAATAGCTTACGATTTAATCCCTTCCCAGACACAAATTAAAATAGCAGAAATATTTACAGTGCTTCTACTGTATACCGAGTGAATGATAGACACTGCTTAGCCTGGCTAATAACTTGGTTTTTTCTCTTGTGAGGAAGCTGAGATGCATAAATACAAATGTGATTTTAGAAGGCTATGCCTGTGATTTCAATGGTGCTTATTTTGGTCTGTGCACTGAAAGAACTGGAGGGCTTCCAGTTTATTCTTTTTTTAGTATAATAGCCCTCATCTTCACGTTCAGCAAATTCAGTATCAGTAATAGACAAGAGATTGCAAACATGATCTGTGTTGCTCAAAACATTATAGAATATCATATATCCACATAGATGGTTCTGTCCTTCTGGCAACTCTTGAATATCAGGCCTCAAAGGAGTAGCTTTGACTCAGTTTTTAACTCTTTGCATGTTTAGAATGTTAACATGGAAACAGCGTGAATGGAGGATTTTCATCTGGAGTTCATGGAGGAAGACAGGAGCATCTGATTTCCTTTATCTTGTGCCTTTATTTTGAAGTGTTCTCTTTAATAACACACATGAGCTTTTGGTTGTTTCACTGAATGAAGTTTATTCTTCCAGTGGTTTGTGTTTAATTAGTAACATACTAATTGATACACCAGAGAAGTTCAGTGAAGTCAAGGATGCAAGCTCCCCTAGGTTTTCCCAGGCAGCTAAGTTACATGAATTTCCTATAAATTGTATTAATCAATTAAAATCCACATGGAAATTGAGCAACAAAAGACCATGTTTCTTATTTTTCAGGCAGTGCAGTGTAGCACTTTGAAACGATGTGACTATCCGTCGTGTCTGCTGTGATGGTAGTGAATGATGACTGTGGGACCAGCTCAGCTGGAAGGACATGGAAGTGTTGGAGCGGGTCCAGAGGAGGGCCACAAAGATGATCAGAGGGCTGGAGCAGCTCTGCTGTGAGGACAGGCTGAGAGAGTTGGGGCTCTTCAGCCTGGAGAAGAGAAGGCTTCCAGGAGACCTTAGAGTAGCCTTCCAGTATCTGAAGGGGGCCTACAGGAAGGCTGGGGAAGGATTATTTACAAGGTTCTGCAATGACAGGACAAGGGGCAATGGGTTTAAACTGGCAGAGGGGAGATTTAGACTAGATGTTAGGAGGAAGTTCTTTACAGTAAGGGTGGTGAGGCACTGGCACAGGTTGCCCAGGGAGGTTGTGACTGCTCCCTCCCTGGATGTGTTCAAGGCCAGATTGGATGAGGCCTTGAGTGAGCTGTCCTAGTGGGAGGTGTCCCTGTCTATGGCAGGGGGTTGGAACTAGATGATCCTTGAGGTCCCTTCCAACCTTACCATTCTATGATTCAGCTCAGTGACAAAACGCTGAAGGAAGTGTAGCAAGCCCAGCTCATAGCTCTTTGCCGAAAGCATACAGCCTCTGTTGCAAGCTCTTCAAAAAAAAGCAGATCAGTGATTAGACTGTTTAGTACCTGCATGATTTAGCCGTTAGCCATTTCCATGTCTATCATCCTGTCTCCAGAGAGACATACTCTATTAAGTTAAGGGAAGCAGGATTTTTGGAGGCTGACTGAGTGCTGTATCTGCATTCCCTCATGACAGTGTTGAACTCTACAGTGCTGTAACCTCTGTCTTACAGTCAGGTATCTTTCTGCTTCTGACATCTCCTTCTCAGGATGCCAAAGTTTTGCCCTCCACTTTTGGACAGGGTTTGTGACTTCTCTTGGTAAGTATGTAGAAGTTAGGGCGTCGGACTAAAGCAGAACATTTAAGGCAATGTTGAGGAAAAGGCAACTGGGGAAGTCCATTTCTGTTACAACTGGCCTCCAAATAAACTGCTGAAAAGAAAGTCTACTTCTGCTGAAACCACAGGAAACCTGTGATTTGCTTTCCTGTTCTATTTGTTTGTTTGTAAGGACTCTGTGAACAGTCCTTATCAACAGTCCATAAAGTAGTTAACAGAAAGCTAGCAGTAGTAGTTTCTGTGCTGGTAGCAGTAAGGACAACCTTTTCATAAAAGTTAATCTTCCTAAGCAAACAAATTTTAATATGTGGGTTCCATCCTCTTCTGCTTTTTAATAGTATTGCTCTTTTAATATCACTTCTTTTCTAACAAGATCATACACTGCTCCCTCAGGCCATGTTAAAAAGGTCAGTCACCGAGTGGTATTTTAATTTAAATACAGAGTGAAAGACAGACTGTTTTTGCTAGAATACTAAAAGATCACCTATTTAAATCTTCCTTTTAATGTCTGTTTAACTATCGTTCTTTGAGGCTTTCTCTATGACCTTCAACATAATTTAAACATAATTTTTAATTCATTATTCATACCATTAAATACTGAAACCTTTTTCTTTCTGCAGTTTATTTCTCTATTATATGCATGTGTTGCATTTTTTTGGTCTGGTTCTGTAATGAGTTCTGCTGTAATGACATTTTAAAAAACAGTAGAGGAGAGTGCTTATTTTGAGAAGGAAACACACCAGTGTGCACATATTTGAATTATATCTACAACATTATTTAGGATAAAAATTGTGGCAGGAGAAAGATAGGTAAAACGTGGAGCCTTTTACCTTGATCAAGTCCCTGTAAATGACACTGGTCCTGTCCTGCTGTACATGGGCTGGTAATGGGCTGCTTGGAATGTTTTAAATCTCTGAAGTGCTTCAGCTTCACACAGCAATAACGGTGGCAGCTCCGGTGACACCCTGACACCAGCTCTACATCATTGCTCTGGCTTTTCAATTTTTTGCTCACTTAGTAATTGAGTTTCATGACTTCATGCAAAAGATGGGATGAACTCCAGATAGTTATGTTATTGTAGATTAGCCATAGTGATACTAAGCCTCATGCAGAGGCTTGATACGCTGCAGAAAAGCACCAGAAACTAATAACATTGAATAAAAGAAAACCAACAACAACAACAAAGCAGCCCTTAAAATGATGTATTTTCATGACCAGGCACCACTTTTTCAACCTTTACACTAGCTGATGAGCTGGTGTCTCATTTGTTGTACCCAAATAAGCACTGCACCCTTTCAGAGCAGCATGGAGAAGTTACATGCATTCTCATTGCTGCAAAACAGCCACGATTATTTTTTTATTGTCTGTCAACATTCAGTTACTTTAGTAATATAAACTACTTACGTATGTCACACAGACACTCAAAAGCAGTACTATTGGGCAAACAAAGAAAACAGTCCAGTATTCTGTTAATATCTCTTTCCAGAAGTTTTATGTAGCAGTCATTAGCAGTACAAATTAATTGAGGAACCTTTTAAGAATAAGGGAAAAAAGGTCTGGAAGAAAACATGTCTGTGTTGTAAGAGAAGAGAAATAGGCATAATATTTTATGGTGCTCATTTGGAAGTTTTTTATAGGAGGAGAGAGCAAGAAAGAGGTTCCCAAAAGCACAAAGCTTCACAGAGATTTGGGACCAGTTCCATAGCTGCCAGAAGCTGAGCTTCCATGTGACTCTGATGCATTTGTCAGCCCTGTCACAGTGGTCTGCAGATCAGCTGGGTTCCCTTGCAGCTCACTGAGCCATGGGCTGACACGTGCCCATGGCTTTGTGTCTGGCTCCCTAGGGCTGCTCTGGCAACTGCTGAGTGGGCAGGTGTGCAACATCCTTACATTCTCTTTCCTCCGTGTTCTGGACCCCATCCAAGAGAATGTAGTATAGGACAATGACAAGTGATGACCTCAGCATACCACCGGCCCCCTGTCCTGACAGGATTTCAAGGCAAAACACCAAGAATGATATTTTCCTGTTCATAAGCACACTTCAGGTAACTTTATATAGACTACTAACCAGCCCAATAAACATTATCAGTGTTTCCATTAGCTTCTCATAACAGTTCTAGGAAGCTAATGCTCCCCAGTGTGCTGTTCAGTTGATGGCACATTTGCTGAAGAAACAGAAGCATCACCCCTGCCAAACATCCCATTGCCAGTGCAAATTAATGGACTCCATAGCTATGTCTTCACTTAATGGAATCCATATATTCAGTCACCTACTAAGACCTAGCTATGAAATTACTTCCCCTAACATTGCTCTTTGAGAAGACTTATTGTACCAAAACTAAACTGGGATTAGGTGCTTTTATCCACAAAATGTATGTCTTCTTTTTTTTTTTCCCCTCACCTTTTTTTCCTCCTTCCTCCTCCATCGTCCCTCTCAACAGTTTGAAGAAAGATGACAATTTGTTTCAAGGTTAGATTTTTCTACTGCTTGAAACACAGCATTAGACCATAATTTAAACAGCAGTGGTAAAGTAACTGGCTTGGAGTGTATCATTCTCAAATCTGTTTTGCTAAATACTGTCTTCTATAATAAATAGACTGAATGCCTTGGACTGTGTGGCTGCTTGTATGGCCTGGCTAGCTTATCACAGAACCACAGAGCTGTCAGGCTTGGAAGGGACCCCAAGGATCATCTAGTTCTAACCCCCTTGCCATGGGCAGGGACACCTGGTTCAGGTTGCCCAGAGCCACACCTAGCCTGGTCTTCAAAACATCCAGGGATGGGGCTTACACCACCTCCCTGGGCAACCTGTTGCAGTGTCTTACCACCTTAATTATCCTAATAACTTTACAGTATTTTCTGTTGTTTTGCAAATTGCTAGTATGGTGTTGAACTGTTTACGGTTTAATTCTTCACAAGTTCCTCATTACAAATAATTAAACTGTGAAACAGAGCTAGATCTAGGGTTGCTTAAATTTTGTGTCAAGTTTTATATGGAATACATGCAAAGAACTGCTTTATTGAGTGCCTAGAGAGAAAAAAAAATTTCTCAGTGCTATGAATATTTTGAGTTGATTTTGGTGTCATCAGGGTAAAAATAATTCTGTTAATGTTGCTAAATGGTATTGTACATATGCTTTTCTCAGTTTACACAAAAGTAGTATTTGTGGAAAGCTTAAGATAAAAAATATCTCTAGATTCTTTAGAGAAATGAGATCCCTGTTTCCATTCCAAAACCCAAGATGGATAATCTGGAGATTGAAAAGGGGCTCATTAAAATTAATTCTTCACAAAATTTCCCTATATTGATAACTGAGCTTTCTTATTAAAAAAAAATGTGATTATGTTAAGATAGCTTCTTTGTTTTTCCAAGACTCAAAAGTGGCTTTTTTGATAAATTACAGCTCTTGGGATTCTCAGCCCAGAGTTTCAGAACTAGAGTCATTTCACATCCTATTGATAGTGCACTGATTTGCTTTATTGTGTTTGACAAGCGAGGCTCGCTCTCCTTTGCAGAGCAGCCGTGTGGCACAGAGCCATAAACCTCATGTAAAACAGTTATCTGTCAACTGTTCACATTCTGCATCAGAAATAGTCAACTGTTCACATTCTGCATCAGAAATAGGCTTCCACTCTGCTCCTGATCCTTACTATACATAGATGTTAAATAAGAAATAAAAATGTTTACTTCAGAGCTGCCTATATGAAAATATGACTTTAGATCTAAGGCTGCATGGTGAGCTGAGTTGCCGTACAGAATCCAGCCAGCATCCAGCTCTGGAGAGTTACATCAGGCTTCACAGTACACATGGGCCTTAGTTTGTAAGTGTTGCCTGGTTTATTTTGTACTAAGCTGAACATGCAGCCTCTCTTTCAGCACTGCTAGCCTCAAATGATACAGAAGTCACCTGGCAAGCCATGAAAAGGTGAAGTGACATCTTTTTCTCATCTGGGTTTTGAGCACACTGCTGAGCTCAGAATACCACCTGTCTGTGGTATTAGAAATGTACCTTTTTACTTGCTTAGTTAATAGAACCTCTTTACTGTGCCTTTTCAGGCTGCTGTGCAGATATGATGCTGTTCATACCTGCACAGCACTTCACATCTTCAGTGTGGAAGACCCAACCACACTGAGCTCTTAGTCAGATGCAGTCTGGTTCCCTCCATGCAAGTGTGCTGTGCTGCATTTGTCCTGGGACTTGGCCATGGGCATGACAGCATCCTAGAGCACTGTGGAAGCATGTCCTGAAACCAGGACCCATGCAAAGAGATGAGGCTGGGTCCTATTCCTAACCAGTCATGTAGTGTCTTCCCATCATAATTAGCACAAATGGAGTTCCTTCTTATCCTTTTGTGAGGCCTTGATGTGGTATGAAAGAACTGAACCAGTCTTTACTCTGATCCAGAGGTGCAGAATTCTGCGGAATTATAAAAATCCTATTGTGGTAAGGCTGTCTAAAAGTCTTTTGTGTCACTTCTAGCAAATTTAAAGACATTAATTTAAACAAAAATATTTTAAAAAGATAAATCCACTTTTAGGTTTGTTTGTGGTTTGTTTTTTTCCTGAACAAATAATGTTTAGTTCCTTAACAACTGATTAATTATGCTGCTTGCTAGGGCTAAACTTCAACTTGTAGCAAACTGTCTATCTTAACTTTCGCGACCGTTTTGAGTTCAGTGAGACACTTAGATAAAATTTAAGTGAGTGGCCAAAGAAAATACAGAATTTTATATATTACATGAAGCTACCAGTAATGGGAGACATTCAACTTTGCTTTGTTTCTTGAATAATCAGACAATCCTCTGCTTCAAAAACAGGGAACTCAAAAACTTGCTAGCTGACACATCATGTGGCTCATTGCTGATGGCATTGAATCTTTAATTACTATTTTAGAAGAATCAGATTAATTAAGTGTTCCCAACAAGGCAGAAGAAAATGTTACATTTTTATGCTTATGTTCTATGTTTATTAGAAACAGAAGTAAGCACAGTAATGATAACTGAATACATATTTTATGTTTATGGCTTTTTTTGGAGGAAGGAGCTTACTCTGCAACAACATCATATTATATGTTTTTGTTTCATGCCCTGAATATATCTGTACATTCAGAATATTTAGAAGTGTCTGATACACTGTACAAAGAAACTGTAGGCTTTCTGCCCAACAACCACATTTTTCCAGCGTGAACCTATCTTTAACTGAGATGGAAGGTCACTATCATTCTTTTTGCCCCAAAATGCTTTATTAAAAGTATATATTTCATGTAAGCCTTTGCACCTACCGAGGGGTTTTCTTCCCTTGATGAATTAAAGCAATCCACACATGGCTATGGAACCTATTATTTTCCCAGTGGGATGTTAAACTCTCGCAGAGCCGACACACTTATGAGAACCATGCAAGCGAAGGAGCTGCAGCTCTGATAACCACGGGGCAGCACTTGATATCCAACTGGCAAATTTTTCCCCCCTTCAAAGAAGCTTTGCTCCTGAGACCTGGGCATTTTATGCTGCAAATAACTGTTTACCTAGTGATCAGAAGTCAGCAGAAGGCTCAACTATTTCATTGAAGCAGACACAGATCTGCCTGGGTTGCAAACCTACTCTCCAAGTAGGGTCTGGCTGCTGCTGCTATTTTCTAGGCTAATTTTGCAGTTCCTAAGTAAACCCTTTTAGATACCACCCCTACACCCTCCTGCTCTGACTAAGAAGATTCCATTAGTGTGTTTTGAAAGGCAGAGAAAGGAAGTCAAGTCTATCAATACTAAAATATGTTTCTCAGTGCAGAGGAGGATTTGGTGAATTGGTTCACCTACTTGTATTATGAGTTATTCATAACGGTAGATTATATTGATAAAAGCTCATCATTCATATTTCTTGCTTCTGGTTCTCTGCAGGGCTTTTTTTTTTTTCCAAACTGTATAACTGTATAAGCATATACTAACAGCTGGCATGAAAACTGCAGTGACAGTGATCTTAAAAGATTTCAGAGTGTGAAAACTACATTGTAGTATATTTGAGTTTATGAATAAGTTAGCAGAACGATCACTTTCACCAGGTGAGCTTAACTCTGAAACATCATGCTGCCTACATTAAAAACTATTTCTTTTAAGGGTTCAATTCAGTGTAGTATCTGGGCATGATTCTAGTGTTATGTGAATATTGTTATTAAAATTGCTTTAAATTATACTACATACTGTTGATAATTAAACCCGAAAGAAATGGCACCAAGTACCTCTATTGCATTTGGCACTTAAGTAATCTTTATTATATCGTATTTTAATGCCCTCCTAATTTCAGATGTGGGAATCCATGCTGGCTTTTATAATCAGAGAACAGCATTGTCGTGCTATGTGTTCATCCCTTTTTGCTGAACTTGGATTTTCTCCACCTTGCTGTTCATTCTTCTTTGTTTGCATTTAATGGTTGTCAAGTGATTTGCCATCCTCCCAGCTGACTGTGCTGCTTACAATTCCCATGGATAGTAAATGTTTTCCTAGCACTTGCTCTTTTTATTCTGTGGTAGGGGTCAGCTTTCTAATTGCATTTATCTACACGAGATATGTCTCTAAGTCCCCTCTTGTCCAGTTTATAAACCAGTAACTGATATTGTCTAGAACAAGACTCCTTTTACATGTAGTTTCTTTCACTTTTTTATTCAGTATCTGAAACTGGCTTCTTCTGAATTAGACGTAGAAGAGCTTTGACTAGATATGCCAAGTTTTGTGTTCTTCTGATACTACAGGATGCCTCTGTTGATATTTTTACTGCAGTGATTACCTTGAGTGGTTTGCAAGAAAAGAAGGAAATCATACTCATCCAAGGCCTGAGGAAGTGGTGATTTCCCTTCCTTTGGCACATGCTATTCAGGTCTGTGGATGCCATGAACACCTCTATCAATGTATTGATGTTGGAATGTAATATTGTGAAACAAGTAGTTTAAAGGAGAAATTACAGGGTACTTTATATGTAGTGTACTCTTTTCTGTCTGAACAAGTGAAAACTTAGGTAAAACAAAAGAATTGTTTATATTTTTAACTGAAAGATTAATTTTACAGGATACCCACTACAATGTGAAATAATAATAAAAGGTTTTCTTTAATGGGAAGTAAAGCTTTCATGACATCACCTGAATATATTGGAGAACAAGAAGAAAACCAGCTCCTGCTCAGCATACTGAAAAGCAGTGCTGCTGTGGTTTTCTTCTGTAGGAATAAAGAATGTATATTTTCTTTTTTTCTGTATTTTGTTAGATATGTGCATACAAAAGGTATATAATGCAGAAGAAGACTTTTTTTTTTTTTTTCCAGGAATGCCTGAGAACTGCATTCCAGGCTGTAAACTGCTGAAATGTGTTCATTAAAAGTTCATGGTCTGTTGACCTTTTTTTCCTTAAAGCACTGTATTAAATACATTTCATTTTGCAGTTTTGCATGACAGATTGTTTAGTCCATTTCTTACAGAGGAGTGGCATTGAATGCCACAAAGACCTCATTTAGCACTTGCAGAGATAAGCAGAATGTGTTTGAAAATGTTGCTATGCTCTCTAGTGGATAATTTAGTTATAAGGGTCTAAGAAATTAGTATCAACAACAGTTCTAAATGTATATTTCACTTAACTGAAAGACCTACACTAAGAAAAGTACTCCAGCAGTAGGAAGGCTCTGCTGAAGTCTAGGACTCCATCTGTGTTGATTTTGGTACACGTTTCATTTTGGTCATATTCAGGGAGAGTTCACCTTCTGCAGCAGCTTTTTTAGAAAAAAAATCTAATGGAATTTTGTCTTTAACCACTCGCAGGTCATGACAGATATCTGATATTACATACCTCTCCTTCTTCTCCTAATGCAGTCTCTTCTGCTCTCAGCTGTTAAAAAAGATTTTGAAGTAGGCTTACATCATCTTGGCCAGCAGAACACAAAAGCTGACCTTCTCTAGTGTTCTTTTCAGTGAAAACCAGTGAGGAAATTAATAAAGATGCTTTGGAATTACTGTATTTGCTTCTACCACCCAAAAGTCATGCTAGGTTTAATATGAGGTTCTCAAGAGATGAGTGAAATATAAAATTACATTAATTATTTAATCAGTTTCTTTTCCAAAATCAGATCGTTGTGATACTATTTCTGTTTCTGCCAATCATTGAGTGGGATTCTGATTGGAAATTATAATTTTACCTCTGTTCTCCGCTTTCCACTGTCCTGTGCAGTAAACACGTCCACTGAATGTAGAAGTTGGCACAACATTCACTACCATTTCTGTCCTTATTCACAGGGAAAACTCAGCCACAATGGTTTGTTGTTTGTTGGGTTTTGGTTTTGGTTTTGCTTTTTTTTCACTCTATTGATAATCACAATGAACAGTGTTTGCCAGGTAGTCTGGCTGTTGCGATTGGACTTTTTGTACTATTTGGGATTAGGAAGTGGACCTGCATTTGGCCCTTGTGTCTCCATTCTTGCTCTGTTCAATCTATTTCGAGCTGTGTTTTTCAGTCTTCAAACAACTGCTTTCTAACTCTTTTCTTGCCAGCTCAACAGCTCTCACTCCTGGCATGGTGCAGCCTTTCTAGATAGTTGAGTAGCAATTTACATTGAGACTTCCACTGTAATTCCTGTTGTTCTCTCCTTTTCTTGTCCTCACAGTCATTCTGGATTGAAGATGTGTCTTTTTTTTTTTTTTTGCTTAATTGAGTGAATTCCAACTGCATAAAATTACTGAGCTTAGTAGTATTTGAAAATTTTATGCTGCATTTGGCACAACTGAAAAAATATCTTTCCTGGGAAAGTTTCATTTCCAGTGTTCTGGTGTTGCTAGTTAGTTGATTACCTTCTTTGTTGTGGGTGAAAACCTTTCCTCTTATTTCAATGACAGTTTCACAGAATTCCTACGTTCTACTTTCTGTTGATGCTGCAGAAATGTAGGCAGGTGAATTGCTGTCTGTCTGTCTGTGCTCACAGGTGGGTGGAGACTTGTTCAGTTGTGATTGTGTTTTGCCCGTGCAAAAGATTTCTTAGCTCCTTGGATATAGTAAAAAATTGCTCCATTTTGTGTATTAGAATTGGTCTTGATCAATATATGGTTTATTCATGAGAATTAAATCTTGGTATATTTCACAGCTCTCAGATTCTAGATTTGGAGTTGATTTCAAAAGCCTTTTCTTTTCAAGTATTTGGCTGGAAAGGAGTTTCCCTTCATGGACGTGTCAGACACTTATTGTTCCAGGTGATTCATTTATGACTGTTTTGTCCTTTTGTTCTGTAACTGTGCAACAAAATAGAATAAGAAATAGGAAATAGTTTTGCCATTGGTGTTGTCTTTCTTTTCCTTGATCTTGGAAATTACGTAAGATTTAATTTAGCTTAGGTTTCATGACAGATTTTGAGGTAATGATAACTTGTCATTTCACTCATCCTGTTTCCTGTTTGGATAATAATAGTATTAATTCTGTAGTTCAAATAAATATTGCATAGCTTTACAGGTCAGAAAACAATGTTCATCCAGTGTAGTTGCTTGGGGTGATGTGTGGATATAAAAATGTAAACAACCAGATATGGAAAGTAGTGTCCTCTTGAAATACTGGTAAGTCTTCTAAGGATGCAGATGGAGCAGCCAGCTAAAAGTTCATGAGAGGGATCTGTTGAGAGATCTGCATAGTAGGTGTGGTGCTTGTTGGGGGAAGATATTTGCATCACAAAGAGTGGTTGAAGTCACTAGCCCTGTGTGGTAGACTGCCCATAGGAAAACTACCAGAGCTGACTTGATACGATGGTCAACTTTCTTCTCTAGATATGTATGTTAATAAAAATAGATGAATCTTTAAGTGGTTAGTGTTCCAAAAATCATTCTACTCTGCCTTCGAGTTTAATTAGTGAAATCATCCAAAACCCACAGTTCTAAGCATAATACAAAAGAGACTTAATGATGTGTGATGACTCACAAGAATACAGGAAATTGTCTTGTCTTTTACAAATTAAGCCTTACTCTTCCCATGTTATTAAAAGATGGTGCCGCCTTCTTGTCAAAGCATTGGTAGTCAGAGACTTACAACCTTTTTTTTGAACAACTGCTGTAAACAAATTCTGTAGAAAGCATTCCAAAGCATTGTTTTTGGCATTGTAATTCAAATAAATCTCTGTTGCTTTTGTGTTTCCCAAATAATCACAATCAAGATGTGCTGTACTTGCTTGTCTGTTGAGGATATTAAATATGTGTGTGCATATAAATACGTATGTAATCTTTATGCAGTGCAACAGCGGTTCAGGGAAGAGAGAAGTAGTTTGAGCTAGGTAGTGCAGTACACAGAATGGTAACCTTTTTCCTTCTTTCCTTCATCGCTCTCTTCTCAGTTTGTTCTTGCTTTACATTAACTCAGGGCTAGCAACAGACTTCTGGGAAGTGGCTGTCTTCCCTGCTTGGTTCTCTCAACACCTGTCCTCACCCCTTTCCTTACTGCTGTTTCTTTTGCCTTTTGTTGTTGCTCCATTAGTTTGAGTAGGGCAGTGAAGGCTGTCTGTGGAGTCTCATTCCTTGTTCATTACCAAGCTCTCACTTCAGAATATTAGGGTTTTTGGGTTTGCTTTTGTTTCTTTTTTAAATAAAAGGATAAATATCACACATAGAGAAATATATGTTATATATGTAAGGATTATTTCCTCAGCATTTTTATTCTGTCTTTCTAACTTTCCTCTAGAGGGAGATACAACATATTTAACCTTTGAGTAATATTTTACTACAAAATGATATAAAATTGACTTGCAGTTTTATTATTACTGTAATTGTAATTTGAAATTTTATATAGACAAATTAAATTTATCCAGTTGAAGTCAATGTGTCCTGACTAGTCTCCTGAAATGTCACTCTTTTCCTTCTCTGCACATCTGTCACAGGGACAGACCACTGTCATCTGAAGAGGATCCTGTCAGGCGCCTGCACTGAGCACCTTGCTCATTCTACCTGCCAGCATCTATCTGCCCAGTATCATTCCTTATGTGACAATTTTGTGTCCAGGAGATTGTGTCATCCTTAAAATATTTGGTCTGTTTTCTCACATTGTCTGCATTTTAAGAAATCTGTAGTGATTCAGATTCCTCAGGGCTAAATTTCTGGCAACAAATGTCAAAGTTTTATCTAGGAACACTTTCCTCGGTGTGGCAGCCGTAATTGCCAGGCGTGAGGAGCGAGTGCCAAAAATCACCTTACAGCCATAGAAGCACATTTTATCCATACTGCAGTTAATACTGAGATAGTCTGTGAGAGTGTGTGAGGCAGTCAGCACTCTACCTCCTTGAATCACCAAAAATGTCCACTATACCCAGGCACAGGGAATGATGGAGCAGCAGAATACACAATGCCCCTTTCCTTCTCCTGGCTTTCTAATTTGCAATGTATTTTTCACCCCGTTGACATCTCTGAGCTGGTGCAAGGCAAAAAGGGCTGTTCATGTGAGCTTTGCATTGATTGCTTTCAAGGGACAATGTGGCATGTGCATGTTTTCATCCAAGGTTCCTGCTACTGCTGAGAGAGAAACAAGAGGTGAAATGTGTGATGAACTTGGCTTTGTTGCCTTTACTGAGGTGTATATGACAGCTGTGAGAAATCATGTGCTCAAAAGAGTTATTATTGTGCCATCTGAATTAGTCACATAAAAGTAAAGAGTTTTTATTTTCTAAAGACTACTTTCACAGTGGTTGCCTAATAATAGCCATGACTTCAGTCACCAGGTCAATAAGTTCACATCTAAGTACAGCAGTATGCTTTGTACGCTGTGAAAGCCTGCAATGCTTTTTTGATTAATATTTTTCTTGTCCTACAGTTTTGAGTGGAACATTTGCAGTCTTGCAACTAGTGAGTGCCAGAGTGCTTTGCTGTCATTAAGTCTGATTTTGAATTCTCTAGGAAATTCTTGAGGAGTGGTTTGGTTGGTTGGGTGTGGGTGTGTGTGTCTTTGTTTGTTTTGGTGGGTTTTTTGGGGGGTTTTTGTTTGTGGTTTTGTTTTTTTTTTTGGGGGGGGGTTGTGGGTGTATGGTTTGTTGGGCTTTTGTTGGTTTTTTTGTTTGTTTGTTTGTTTGGTCGGGTTTTGAGTTGTGTTTTTTTTTTAATGAAAAACCAAATAAAAAGTAATCAGAGGTAAAGCTTCAAAATTTATCAGTGTCTATTCTTCAAATCACCTCAGAACAATTTACAGTTGTTTAGCATAAAAACCAAAATTCCCCAAATTCTGATTTTCTAATTTATCTTGCAAAAGAATCCACTAAATAAATAGGACCCTGTCTATGCATTTTTCTTCCTGCCATGCTTTAACCACTTGGTAATGAACAAGATATAAAGGTGAACTGAGCTTGAGAGTTTAACCAGAAGTAAAAACACAGCAAAGCATCCTGGCCCTCATACTTACTGAGGCTGTAGTTTTCCTTTAGAAAATTCTTTCAAGTGCCAGTGGGATGTTAGAGAGAGATAATGATCTGTTGAGTAGGAGCAATGAAGTAAGACTCTCAGTCAATAAATTTGCTCAAAATGCAAGCAAGTGAAATAATATATTGTCTGGTACAGCTGTTCAACCACATATGCATTGTTCACATCATTTCAGAGCTTATCTATACAAAAATGTTTGGATTTGAGTATAGCATACAATAAATTAAATGCCATTTGTGTCCATTTATAGGAATTTATGGTAGAGAAAAGAATTGAATTTTACTTTGAAATTTTACTGTAAATCTCATACTAAATCTCCTTAAAATGAACTTCATCCTGGTAATGCTCAACTCAGACTGACAGACATTCCTGCAGAAATATTCTATTATAAAACCAAAGCAAATCAAAATGCAGTTTTATAAACAGAGTAGGTAGCTTCAGTGAGAATTTAATAAGTCTTCTATTTTTAGTTCAAAAGAGAACCCCCACCATTTAAAAAATTGTGGATTTCCCATTAAACATTGCATTGTGTGCTGTAGTGCCATATGTTGATGCAGTCAATATAGTCAAATAACTAGCAGATTGTTCAGCTCAAAATGTGCAGTAAAGTATCCGCTCTGCAGAAACTTGTACTCAAACAAGACTTAAGTGACGCAGATTTCTCTTTTCATTTATTGCCACATTGTGTAATATTGGCAGTAGCAAGAAGTATCTCCCTTAATAATGGCATAATCTACTTTAGTTTGGCATTGTCAGAACCAGAAATACTTTGCCAGCTTGATGGTTTATCCATTACTAGATTCTTTTCATGATACTTTGCATGCAAAGCATGTGACACGTGAGCTGTGTCGTGGATGTCTTCTGTACACAGGTCATGAAAAAAACTCATCTGGAAATCACTGGCTTTATTAAGTCACTTAGAGTGCCATTGTATCCAGTTAGTATTCATCTCCCCTACAGATTTCTCAGAAAATATTGCAATTTTCAAAATTATATATGTAATTATAGAAACTTTGAGGTAATTATATGTATATGTTATCTATTCATTAAGTTTAATTATGCTTTGTTATGAACTGTTTACAGCAGTTGTCACTGAGGGGGGAGACGAAAGAGGGAGGACAAATGGAGCTGAATGTGGAGTAAAACCAAGGGAAATCTCATATTAAAGATTCACCAATGAATCTTTGCAGACTTTATGCAAATCCAGTGGGTGTTTTGTGAAAGTGTTAATGAGTGTCACATCCTGATTACTGCAGATTTCCCTTTACATTTGCAACCATACCAAATCCAATTGAAACTGCTAAAATTAACACCAGAAGTCCACAACAGTTTGTCAGAAAAATGTGTGAAATTTGTTTTTAAAATATCTTGCCCTAATTATTCTTGGAAACAGTCTATATATCTATGTTGATATAAAGTAGCCTGTATGCATTCCCTGATGGATGATAAACTGAACATTGGTCCCTGAAAATCCTTCTAAAGAACAATATTTTTCTGAGATTTTTTTTGCATCTCACTACAGAGGAAACTCTATAATTTAACCACCCTGGCACCAGGGCTTCTAATGGGAATCCACTTGTTTACTATCAGCTATTAGGAACAGTCTTTTCTGCTACAGCACATGCTGGCCCTTTTACTTGGTGTAAGGTGTGTCTCTGTTGGGTAAAGTGACTCTAGACACAGCAATTTAGTTAAACACAAAAACTGCGAAAATGGGAATTTAAAAAAAAATTTAAAAAAAAATTACTATCTTTGCCTTTACTTAAGTTATTGTCAGAGTTTTCAGCCAACTCAGTTGGCTGTCTCCCTCTTATCTTTACCTTTCTTTGTGTGGGAAATTTTTCCTCTGAACCTGACTCCCAGTTTTTACTGGTTTTGAATTTTTGAGGCAATTTCACATTCCTTTTGCTCTCTTTTTACTCAGTCTGACAAATCCATTCTGTCTTTAGAACTGGGCCAAGAGAGCCCTTGTATCTTATGAAGACATCTTCAATGTGTAAACATTTGAAGGGAGGGAGATTTTCATAACAGCACTTTGGGATACCACTGATATGAAGGCATCTGGATATGAGAGCAGGCAATTGGGTATGTGTCTTTTATTCAGCCTGTCTTGATCTGCCAGCTTACTGTACGCTGTTAATGCCTGCATATATGACAAGTCATGACCATAATGAGCCTGCTTACTTCAAGATATGTAGTGGCATCCTTCATTTGCACATTAAAGGGAACTTTGCTGGAAGAAGACAAATTCGAGGCTACAAAAGCTTTGTGATTACTGTAATGCTAATCTGTATTCAATCCCATATAGAAAGTGTCACATCTCGAACACTTAAAAAAAATTAATTAGTCAACTGTGTTGTGGCACAGATGAGCAGAAACAAGTAGCTGCATGCATCCACAAGCTGTGACATTCTCTGTGCCAACATGACTTTAAAGGAGAGAAGGCCCACAGTAACTGAGCTGGAGGTAGGCCTGTCCTCTTCCTTCTACCTGAGAGTGTATAAGGTTGTGGCATTTGTGGGATTGTGTTGTGTTAAATGATGAAAGCGTGTTTAAAGTGTCAAGTAAGAATGCCTACAGTGCTTTATATCCACTACACGATACTTAAATCTTTGCTTGCATTTTACTAGGAAGTATATATCGTGCATCTTTAGTTAGTGACAAAAGCGTCACTGGGATGTTTCGCAATCTGGAGTGTGAATGCCAATGTAAATAGATTGAGTCAAAATAAATACAGCTGCTTATCTGTCATTAACTAAGAATAAAACATACACATTTACTCAATTGCTCAACAGATGCACCTCCAAACTCCTCACAGGTTTGCACAGGAGTGTTTCTCTGCTCTTTCTGGGCAGAAGCTTTCCAGACGTTTCTAACTAACTTGCCCATCATTCTGCAGATTGCTGCCTGTATGTACAGGCAACCTGTGTCACGCCAGCCTCACACCTGTCTTTTATGGGATTGTTCTCATTGTGTGTTACTTAGAAAGTAGAGGTAGAGTGAAAGGTACAAATTCAGGCTCCTTGGAATGTATGGGCCTCAAAAGAGTGACAGGCAGAGACTGGCCTAGATGCCCCACAGTGACTTATATTTGTGATCGTGGGACTGGAAAATATTTTCTATTAACTGTATTTGTTGTTATGAGTAGCATTCGGAGGTCCTGCCCTGTGGAACAGACTGTAGTTTATCATTTTGAAGGTACATTTTGCACAAAATCATCTACAATGGCAAGCAATTGCACTTCCAGTTGTTTTAGGTGTTTCCCTTCACATTTTTACATTTCCCCTTGCACTGGTGTGCTGAGCACTGCCATATCTGTATTTCTTGGTTGTGTGGCTCTTCTGCAGTTTTAGACTTGTGAAATAAACAAATATTGAAGAATATGGAGACATTTTAAATTCAGAATATGGAAAAAAAAATGTGTTTTCTGTATGTTACTAAACAAATAATTTGTTTGTAAATATCTTCTAAAAGCAGACCCAGATTACCTTTGAGGGGAATATACAGTGAAGTGTTAAAGTCCATGTTGCATCCATAAATAATAATCCTCCTTCATGCTGAAGTATTATTTGTCTTAATAATGTAATTTTGGGAGGATAGATTAGCTTTTCAATAGAACTGTGAGTGCATAGAAACACATAAGGAATTATTTTGCTTCAAGACTTTTCAGAGACCTGTTCCTTCTCCTGGTGGATAGGTGCTTTGTTATCGTGTTTCATATTAGACATGGCAACAATCTAAAAAACAAATAGTTGATATCCTAATAAATTTTTTTATGCTTTCTTTATACTTGAAAAAAACAAGAGATGTATTTTTATCCTTGATCTGATGCATTTTCAGAAACTTTATCTTAGGTCTTTGGATAAGGATTTTTTTTCTTTTTTTTTCAATGTAATCTGTTAAGCAGGCTGTGCAAAAAAATCACTATCCTGTGGAACACTTATTTTGGGCTCTTTTTGTAGGGGTGAATACAGGAATGAGAAAGGGGTTTATGAAAGGTTTTGTAGCATTTATGCAAGGATATTTTTTGCAGCAGGGTTCAAAGTAGCATTTATTAGATCAGTACTAGTTTGGTCGCATCAAAATTGCATAGAAATAATGTTCCTCTTTACTATTCTACTTGCTTTGATTTCTTAACACTTATTTCTAAATGAAGCTAGGCATGATTTTGTTGTATAAAGATAGCAGATAAAATTTTGCATGTAATACTTGGTAAAGTTAGTTAATCTCATAATGAAGTTAGCCATATTGCATATGTTTGCAGTAACCAGCCCCTGGAGAACAGTTTAAATTCTGTGTGGTAGAAGAAGGACTTGTGTTTTATGGTTGCATTTCTTTTCATATTTCAGGTTTTAGTATCCTTAGCATTTAGATTCTCTCTGAAAGATTAGATTTATCATCAGTGTAACATTGTGAATTCTCAGATTTAGGTTCAATTGCCTTGTAAAATTTGTGACATGTGACCGATGATGTGTTTCTTAACGTGTCGGTCATCTCCCTTAGACTCTCACACTGGAACCATAAAACATTCTGGAGTAAATCTCCAGGATGTTTATCGTAAATCATATGATATTTTTTCATCTGAATATGCTTCATTAGGCTTACCTTCTGTAATATCACTGGATCATTAGATGGCATGTAGGAAGAAATCATTTCAGCAGTAATCCGTCAGGCATGGAGAGCCCCCGTGTGTTTGACATGTAAATGTATTGAGATTAAACCACATTTCACAGTGCTGTATAAAACATGTCTTCAAAACTGTACAGGTGCAGAATTACATCTGCTGAAGATGCTGCTGTTGGATTTTACCAATCATTTTCTTTTGAAGACTTTTGTCACTTTCTAGTAGTTCCCGCAACACAGAAACTTAATTCAAGAAATTAAGACTAAACCAGTTACACACAGAAGAATTTTCATCTGGAAGCTTTCTGGTATGATACACCCACCTTTAAATCAGTTTAAAAAAACCTCAACAAGCCACAGCATTCACTAAAAGGCACCTACTGGAAAATTAGCTACTTTCATCTTTTTCTAAGTGAAATAATTGTCTTTGTAAAGTAGAAAATTCAGAAGGAAAATGCTCTCTTTTTGAAGGTGAAAAGGGTGTAAAGGCTTAGGTAATAAACAGCTACATTTATTTAGAACTTCTGATAAGACATAACATGATGACAGTCTTCTGCAGGATTTGGTAATTTTTTTCAAAATACTTATTTGAGAATCTCAAGGGAAAAAAAAGAAATTTGGTATTACAGAAACTTCAGAATCTGCTGCCATTACAGTAAGAGTTCAAATAATTAATGTTTGTTCCTGCAAGTATTGTGGAAAGCACAGCTGTTAGAGAGAGAAGCCTTCCCCAGGACAGCATATGTGTGTGTGTCTGTGTGTGTGTGAGGGAGTCCTGACAAGTATCTCTAGTAGCTGAACCATACCAAGAACGAGTTCTTCCCCCATGCAGTTTCACACTCAAGCTTTTGTTTATCCTGCAGATCCCAGGGAATTGAACTCCTGGTCGTGGTGGTGTTCTGTAAGCATCGTTGGTCCAAGGTGTGTCGTTCCACACATAGCTGCTGAAGTAGCCATGCTCTTAAGGGGATGTATCCCAGATAAGGTTCTGCAAACCCCTGTACAATGATCAAGGACAAGCAATGGCATCATTTGACCATTACACCATTCAAAGAATTTTATCTCTTGTTCATATGTGAAGAACCAATAAGAGAACCAAACTTATACATTCATTTTCACAGTATCGCACAGTATCACCAGGGTTGGAAGAGACCTCAAAGATCATCAAGTCCAACCCATCACCACAGACCTCAAGACTAGGGTTTTCACCACTGTCTCTATGGTTCATGATTGTGCAGGTTTTTATCAAGGTAATTAATTCTAGAGACTGAAATGGGACTTTACTAGTCTCTCTTTTTCTATGTTGGATATAGAAATTTGGACTATTATTTGGATTGAATATGTGATCATCGTCACAACTTTGTGAATGATACAGCTTGTTCTGCAGCAGTATGCTCTTTACCAGTGTTTTTCTGCCCCTCTGCACACCCCCCCCCCCCAT
>VWZE01004435.1:170155-190898 GCA_013396675.1 Eubucco bourcierii
GAGATAATTAATTAGTTTAAACTCTTTTTCATTACTTGAGTAAAGAATTACAGTCCCTGAAGAACAGCAGCGACAACCACATGTAGCATCTGCCAGAGTTGCTGGTCCTCTGACTGAATGACCATATGTGCTGCAAGGGCTGAGAACAATAGGCCAGCGGTAATGGTAATGTTTCCTGACTGCCTTAACTCCAAGTGACTTTGCCCTGGACAGCAGTGGCAAGTGACTATTTTAGTGTCCTCTGTTAATTTAGTTCTGAATTTAACACTAAGAATGGGTGGAGACCAACATCAGATTTGAATAACAAAACCATAAGCCAATTCCTAGTATTTTGTTGATTGTAAATGGTAGGAGATGGTCTTTTAGTAATCCCTGTGTTTTAGTTCATCCATGTTTAGACACACAAGGTGGTTTAATTGGAATTTCTGGTGTTTCAGTGCTTTAATGCTCAGGCACATATTAACTCTGGCTTAGCAGTGTTTATCCATTTCAGAGCACTGTAGGGTCATTAATCATCAGACTCCTTCTGAGAAGTAAGAGATAGGAGATATAGGCACTGTAAGTATTATTATTCTAATTTTACAAGTGGGAAAACAGAGGACATGAATAATTTGGTCAAGGCCACAGAATAAGCCAATGTGAGCTCTGAGATTTGTTTTGGCCATTAGCCCTTGCAGCATTCTATTTCTAAATTTACACTTAATGCCTTATGATGATGGTGCCTTAATTGTCCCATGGTCTGTCCAGGTGGATAGTTTTCTTTTCCCTTAGGTAATGAAGTGAACCTGACTACAGTGAAAACTTCCAAACAAGGAAATCCTTATGAAATCAGAATCACAGTCTAATACTATTTTGTGTACAGAATGTTTGAATGGAACACGTTAAACTTTGTCTGTTGTATTCTGCCAAAAATGGGTGCAAACTCTCTAACTTGGCAATGCAAAGGGGGAGTGACTAATAGAATAATGATAAATATTGCAAGATGTTTTACTGAACTTTTGGTTTTTGAGAAATAGTAGATATGTGGTATGAAAATATGCCTTATGGAATTAGAGGCCTCCTTTGAATGGTCTCTTTGGATTTTTTCACTTCAGTGTAAGTAGTTGTTTGTTTACAGTTTGTAACTCTGGTTGCGTAAATAGCTGTAGTTATAAACAATTTCTTTGGTAAGGTACAGGCAGTGCATTTGAGCAGTGGAAAATATCCATTTCTAATGGCTAGCTGAAACCATCTTTTTTTTTTTTTTTTCTTTTTTCTTTTCCTCTGCCCCACAGGTGGATTAATTTCTGCCATCTCCTATGGAAGATAGGTTTTGCCTCAGGTGCAGCCATCTTTTGTCTTGAAAATAACTTTGTCTGCAATATTGATATTTGAATTCAGAATTTCACAAGAAAGTAATTATCATTTAATCAA
Source organism: Eubucco bourcierii (assembly GCA_013396675.1). Classification (NCBI taxonomy): domain Eukaryota; kingdom Metazoa; phylum Chordata; class Aves; order Piciformes; family Ramphastidae; genus Eubucco; species Eubucco bourcierii. Next base: position 171,569 of record VWZE01004435.1, read on the forward strand.
AATGTTACAAATTTTGGTGAAATATTTTGGTGGAATGTTTTGGTTAAATATTTTATGCTAGCCATTTTGTTTGCAAAGGATTGATGAAAAGGTGCAGCACTTCAAACTTTAGCCCCTGTCCAGTATTTTACTAAATACCTAATATTTAATGCATACACGAAAGACATCCCCTAAATGGGTTACTGAATGTAATCCTTTCTCCCTGTAGCCACCTTCCCTCCCTGCAGGGCTGTGATTTTCAGCTGAGCTGGAGTGGAACTGCTCTTATCTCCAAATAAAACAAAATGACTTCACTGAATGCATATTCCACAAAGCCTATCAGGGACACTGCCAGGGGAGAAAAAAGCGAGCTGGCAGAAGGGTTTTCAGGCCGTGGAGCGGGATGTAGAGCGCAGCATATTGAAAGTCATAAATACTGTCCCACAGACATGTTGAATAATGTAGGTACGGCGTGAGGAGCGGGGAGCGCTCCAGGGCTGCCTCCCGACATTCCGCTGCCCGGGAGTTAGCATCGGCTGCCAGGCGTGGGTTCAGAGGGCTGTGCAAGGTGCCCTGCTCTGTCCTATGCTCCCGGGTGCCTGCCTGCGGGGACACGGGAGGGACACGCGGGGCGGGGGCTGCCGTCCCCAGGCGCACGGCCCCCCGTTCGGCGGGGCTAGGTGGGGCATAAGGGCGGGGAGCAAGGTACCGCGTGCCCCACGGAGCTGCCGCCCAGCCGCCGCTGCTGTGCTCGGCACCGCGCTCCTGCCGCCCTGCAGTTGATGCGGGGCCAGAGCCGGGGCCGGGCCCGGGCGCTGCAGGTGTGCGAGCCCCCGGGCAGGTCAGAGGGACGGCGCCCGGGGCGACGGGCTGAGCGGGGTGGACCGCCCCCGGGGTCCGCCGCTTCTCCCGGCTCCTCGCGGTGCGGAACCCGGGCGCGTTTGGTAGCCGAGGATGAAATCTTGGCAGCTGACTGCAGGCGTGGGAGATGCCCTTCAGGTAAGGCAGGGGCGGGGAGGGGGCCTCGGGAGCCAGCCTTCGCTAGCGGCGGGGAGAGCTCCAGAGCCCCGGCTAGGAGGCAAGGCTGGGGAGGGGGGCCGGGGGGGCAGTTGACATGTTTGGCTGCTGCTGTACAGCAGCCGTCAGTGACTTCCCGACATGAAGGCAGCGAGGTTGGTGTGTGCGGGGCTCCGGGCTGGGGGCTGCGAGCCGCGGGCGGAGCGGAGCGCTGGCATAGGCAGGCTGGCGGCGGAGCTACGCGTGTCATATTGTGAAGTTGTGAGGCTGCTGCCGGGCTGCGCTCCATCCGAACCCTCTGCTTGGCTGGGCGTCTTCTTATGGCTGTGTTTATCCGGGTGCGTGGCATGGGGCTCTCTGCGAGAGGGAGTCCACGGGCATGTGTTGTGCTTGCAGAAAATAAGATGTGGAGGGATGATCTGTGCTTCCTCTGTGGCTGGGTGAAGTTGATGTGAACTTCATCTTCAAAGAGCTGTTTAACTTTCTTTTGATGGTATATATATTAGCATTTATATGAAAGACGGCAGGAATCTCATTAGAAATGGGTTTGTCAAATGAATTACTGCCTTTTAGTAGGCAGTTTACAGAATTCCTGACCAAACTGGTTGCTTTTTAAACTTTAGGGCACCAGCATATTAGCAGCGTAATGTCATGATGTTAGAAAACACAATATGTATGAGGATTTTAAAGTTTTATTACGGTACTTGTTAAAATACATGGGATAAAACAGCAGCAACCTTGTCTTCGTAAATTCAGTTTAAACCTCCATTTGGCTAACAGTCCTTTTATACACGTATACATTTTAAAAAGCAGAAATAGAATGTAAGAGACTGGTATTTACAAATGTCTATCTGTTGCCAGCTGGGTGTAATTTCAGAGTGATTGAAATATTTTGAATGACTTTAGCGATTCTCATTCTTTAAAGAAAGCAGACACACCTCAAAAGTGTGGCAATAATGTTGAGGGGAGTAGGGAAAGTGGGGTTTACCAGCTTTTAAAAACGGAATCTCACCCGTACTGACTAAGAGTGTGGTATTTTTCACAAGACTTGCTGTCACATGTAGGAGACTGTGGCACAGTCCAGGAGTGGAAGGCTGGGTTCTGTGTGTTTCAGACAGTGAGGATTTGGTTAGCAGCTCAGGCAGCATAAAATCACATTGCTGTCAGGGCCCTACAGTAAATTGCACCTCAGGTAGTTTATTTAGATGGATGTTCAGGAATTTAGCAAGGTTGAAAATAGTCTTTGTAGCCATCAATTCTGTAGTGATAAGGAATTTGGTCTTGATGCAGAAGGATTTATGTAAGTATTAAATAGGAAGTTCGTGGTTGTTTTTGATTGTAAAATACTTTAAAAATGTGGCTGATATACAGTACCTGAGGTTCGTAGGAATTTCAAACTGAACAATAGATGTGTAGAGTTTGAATATTCTGACATTCTGTTCATAGATTGTAGCTTTTTTCTGATACTTTTAATACTGATGTTGCTGATCTGTTTGTTGAATATGCAAATGAGGGTGACTTCTGAAAAGTGAGGCAACAGTGCTGTTTGGTAAAGAGCCTTCCCTTGTCTGCAGAAAGCAGCAGTGGTGCATGTTACCACCATTCAGATATAAATAATTTAATGGGCATAAACTAGCTTTTTGGATGATCCTTTATGGGCGCTTCTCAGTGAGTGCATGTGTAGCATCTGTCAATCATCAGTTTTACTTCTTTTCAACATGTGTGTCTATTCAAGATTTACTCATCTGTTTCAGAGCAGTACTACATTTCTGAATATTTTAGATTTAGTAAACATATACAGTCTCACATTTTTGTTGCCTTTCCTTTAATACATGGGCAAGAAGTTGTATTTATCAATGCCATCTCAATATCCAATATGCTTAGACTTTGACAGGTGTAAGCAGAAATAATTATACTCCTTTCCAAGAAGTTTTAGAAAGATTGAGCTTTATGTTTCTACATCTTTGTACCTGAATAAGTATTTGAAATCAGAACAACATAACAATAGATGGATGAAACAACTTCAGTGTTATTGTCTAGCAAGGTGTTGCACTCAGTCTTTCTAACTTCAACCCAGTTTCCTCAGTGATATCTTTATCGTGGAATTGTTCAGTTTTATTTTGCATGAAGTTTTCACAGTGTCTCATTTTGCTCATAGAATACCAAACTTATCTAGGGAACAAGTAATTGATTTATTCAACCATAAGCCTTGTGGTATTCTAAATGCTGTAAAAGGTCTAGAAAAATGTCTTTTAGTATAATATTGGAAGTTTGGACTTTTTCTATTGCCATGGAAAATATTAATATTAAATGTTAATGAATTTTGTTAAGATGTTGGAAAAGGCAAATGAAGCACCAAACTGGAAAGAAAGAGAAGAAATGTGATTAACTCTTGCTTTCAAGTTATTGTTGCAGTAATTGTGGGGAAAAAAATAATGAAAAGTAAGCTATAGGAAAAGATATGTAGAGTTTTTTAACCGTAGAAAATAGAGTGTCTAAATTTTATTTCGTATTTTAACTTAAGTAGGGAATGTGCTAAGAAGGTATTTATGATAGCTCATGCCTACTAAAGCTGAGCTTTTAGTTGACTTTGGTGATAGGGATTTGGGGATTTTTCTTGAAATAATTGTCGCAAGATAGTGTGTTCCTAGAATTTACAGATGGCAACAAAGACTATAATCATCATGTCAGATGATTTTTCAGTGTTTTGGTGAGGTTTATGTATAATAATGGGATATAACTTACAACATCTTGAAGTTAAGCATAACTTTGGAAATTTCTTAACTTTATGTGACAGTAAGGTTTGCTTTTCAAAACTGCTGTTCTGTCATGAATAGTCATATTTTCAATCAATCTGTACCATCTATTTAGAAAAGTTAATTACCTTTAATTTTGTTTTGGATTACATGTCCAAGGAAAAATGCTCATCAATGGAGTTGTCAGTAAACAACAGATTCAGTAGAATGCACCAAAACAGAGATGATCATGTTTTCACAGGCATGCCTTTTTGGACACAAGACGTACCATGAGTACGTAGTCACTAGAGAGAAGAAAAGGTCAGGTTATTCAGTTAAATAGGTGTTGCCTAAATATACTTTCTCTAAAATATTCTCATGCTGTGGGATTACTTTCGGGTGAGATACCAGACAGCTGTGTTAGGGAAAAGAAATAAAAGTGTGACAGATTATTTCTGTTAGCATTTCATTCTAAATTTGTCAGTGAGTAAAGTTTAATTTTATTGCCTAAGATCTCTTGTCAGCTGTGGATTTCTGTACCTGTAGGAATAAGTAGTTTCCTTTTCTTTTTTTTTTTTTTTTCTTTTCCTTTGAAGGTATCAAATGGAGATGTTAAAGAATGTGGCAGAGCTGTTGTCTGCAGTGACATTGTGCACTCTCACTACTTTTTATTTTTGGGAAGTGTAAGAAAATGTTTGCTTTAGGGGACTGGAATAGACTGTAAGCATTTCTCTTTTTTTTATTTTGTCTTTGTCGTGGATGTTCTGCATTTGATTTCAGTTACCCAGGTTAAGTTGCAGAGGCTGTAATTTCCCTCCATTATCATTGGAAATCAAGTGCAGCATGGGCTTTTTCACAAGGCTGGAATCAGAGACTGGGTTTGTTCTGTAGTTAATTACAGGTTTCATGCTATAAGGTTTTTGAAGGGTGATATTTTTGTGATGGTCAGGAATATTTAAAAAAACCCTGTAGTATCACAGAGTATTATTAGTTGACTTTCACAAATATGGAGGCATGGGCAAACTTTTTTTCAAATATTGAAATGGAGGAAGCACTTGAGTCAGCAGCAACATCCAGATTTACCAAAACTAAGTTCTGAATTCAAGCAATTAAACATGACAAAAGCCTAGTTTTACTGCCTTGACTTAATATGCTTCCAGATTTTATTTTTTTTTTTTAATACATAAAGACTTCAAAATGTTCTTTTCTGTCAGGTGTTTACAGAAGAAAGTACACCTCCAAACCCCAGAAACTCTTGAAAATCCCCTTAATTTGCATTCGTGGTCTCAGTTTTCATTAAACATTTTTACTCTCAGGAGAAGCAAACACTAATATCTTGTTTAGTTTAGGATACCTGGAGTTCAGGAATTACTCATTTAGGTACCTTCAATTTTGGTAGTGATAAATAATGCTAGACAGATTGGTTGGATATGTAGGAATTAATAGAAGAGTATCTTCTAATTAATATTTATTATCTATTAAAAATAAATGATGAAATGATAAAAATAAATATGATTATAAATTTAAACACGATATCCATGGGGGAAAAAAAACCAAAACAAAACCAGAGCTTTTGTTTTTATGCATTTGATTTTCAGTAGCTTTAAGCAGATTTCCAGTCTAGTACTTACTGGAAATTTAAGTAGGTAAAAAAGGGGAGGACAGTAAGCAGAATTCTTGGATGGACCAACCTGAACTAGAACAGAGCTTTAGAACTTAGCAGCTTGCTGCTTGTATATTGCAGCATGATGTAAAATTCTGGGAACAAGCTCTCACTTTTTGCAGATGGTAACTGTTCGACTTGTGTCGTGGTGCTTTCTGGACAGGTGCTTTTTCTTTTATTTGACTGAAATACTTTCCTTGATAAAGTTGAACTTTAATATAACATAAATGAGAGTTGTCTGGGAATGAGGTTTGATCCTTTTTTCAGGTAACTCGGTCATGTGAGGGCTTGTTTCTGACTACTAACTAAACTGTATCTAAGGGCTCTCTACTTCAACTCTGAAGACATGTTACAGCAAAGTGAAGTGAGATCCATATGTGACATGTCACTGCTGCTTATTTGAAGAGCTATTTGTCTACTGCTGAGACCTTGCACTGTTACATGGCGCTCTAAAAAAAAAAAGCATCATTTTGGTGATTAATGTCATTCAAGATGAGACACAGTATCTGTGAAGAACTGCTGCCATGCTAGAGCAGATCTTTTAAGAACATTGCATTTAGATCAAGCCCTAGTGGAGTGTCCTGGCTCTCCCCTTTTGTACTGCTTTACATGACTCAAATGTTTTCCTGTTGACATCAAGTGTTCACCTCTTTAAAATGACTCCACTTTTCTGATGCAGTGCATCCTGTGGCATTCTTATCCTGGGAACTGCAATTCAGCGCTGGACTCTTGAGTTTTCATGATCCAACTTTTAATGTATGATATCAACAAGTGGTATTTGTAAAAGGAACAGATTAATTTTTCAGAAGAATATGTCTTCTGTCAACTGCATTTGCAGGGAAAGTTTGATAGTTGCTTTTGACAGAGAAGAATCCCAATTCATTGTGGGGGCTTGCTTTTTCTGTTGTTGTTTGTTTTGGTGGTTTTTGGTGGGTTTTTTTTAAGACTAGGTTGAAAAATAATATAATCTAATGTTTTTAAGTGGTTTGATATTTTTAAGCCTTGTATTTATTAATATGATCTGTGTGATGAACAGTGGCAAGTTGTCCCATTTTTTCATCATACCAGTTAAATCAGCACCACATGAGGCTGTAATCCTGCACTAATTCTGACCATTGCTAGGAAAAGCAGGATACCAGTTTCTGTGCCAGGGAGAAAAATAATCTGAAAACCAGATTTCATTTCAAATGGCTTTTCATTCCGGTTGAGAGGCTTTCCCACTACCATCAGAGTCACAAATCCAGCCATGGCAGACTGAACTACCAACAGAGGAGCCATGGGAATCATTTAATCAGCTTAATTCCATTTTGTCTTTCACATTTGAAAGAGTGAGCTTGTTTATTCATGCTACTTCTTGCTTTGAGCCACAACAAGACTTACTATTTATTGAAGGAAGACATACAGAATAACATTGAGTATTTGAATATTCATTATTTCCAACTGGAATTTTAAGATGTCTCCATCTTCTCCAACAGCTACCTGTAATAATGAGAAATGCTAAATCAAACTCAGCAGTCATATAACAGCTTAGGTGAACTTCCGTTTGTCCAGATTATAGACTCCTAAGAAGAGTGTTTTACCAACTCCATGTGGCAGCTGTGATTGACTGATTCCACCCCTTCTTCATACAGTGACTGCAGAGCTGGAAAACCGGGGTCAAAGAGCTGTCTTGAGATACATTATAGCTTGTGGATTGTCAGTGAAATTAAACTTTACAAGGAGTGCACAGATGGATGCTTATCATCATTTGGATAGGCAGTAGGTACAGTAAACTGAGCTCCTGCTCAGTCCTTGCATGTCTTATAAAAGAAGAAACTCAAGTCATACCATAACTAAGAAACAGCAATAAATAAGTCTAAATAATTAATATCAACCATGTCACAGAGCTGTTATTGCTTCACACACTCTTCCTCTAGCAGCCATTAACTGCTGAAGAATTAAAAATAGCAGAAAGCTGAAGCCTACTTGTGTGGTAGCATTTCTTCTAAGTAATTGAAGCAACTTGTTCATATGTTAGTGTTTCTTCTAATTAATGATTGTGATTCAGACCTGAGGCAAGGCGTTTCTGCAAAGGGGAGGCAGTATGACAATTTGACAATCCTGCTTGCCTTCATTTTCACCTACATGTATCTGAGCAAGCACTGGACAGAATTCCATCCTGATGCTAAAATGAGATACTCGCTGGTCTGAGAAAAACACTGATGGAGCAGCCCACTCTTCCATGTCATTAAGTCCTGCCCTCCTCTCTGAGAGTATCATCTTTACAACACATTTGTGATAGGCATCCAGTTAATCTTTAAAAGCTGCGAATATGTGGTTTCATTACCTTCCTTGACTATCTGTTCCAGCACTTAACTGGCTTTGATGGCTTTAAAATTTGGGCTTTTTTGCTAGACAAATGAAAATTTCTTCAAGTTTTAGCACTATAAAGGAGCCAAAGACATTGTGGTCATTAGGATAACAGAAGACAAAGATGGATGATGAAGCTGAGATTTGTATGGATATGCAGGATGTATATGCTTATTCCTCCAAACTTATGTCTGTGAAGCATAAAGATAGTGAAATTTTAACAATTCAAGCAATTGTTTTCAGGCAGTGGTTTCATTGGGGATGGGAACAAGGATTAGATAACTTAAAGTCTTTTATGATTTCTTTAAACAAATTAACAACTTTCACCAATATTTTAATTAATTCTTTAAGAGAATTGTCCTTTTTTCCTCACTGAGAAGTTTCCTTTTTGTTTTCCCACATGATGCAGCACTGCAGAAATACTTGGGTTTAACTTCAGTTGATAACAAATATTTCATTTTGATCCTTCAACACTGCAGAGAGCAGACTGCATTTTTTTTCCTTAAAGCAGTAAGTTTTTTTTATGCAATTGGACATAATGGCATTGACATAGTCTTCTCCCTTTCAGCAGTGAGTAAGATGTGAAATTCTAGTCTTAAATTACAGAAAGGAAGATGTAGATTAAGCACAGGAAAATCTTCCTGATAGTATGCATACTTAATATTTAATTAGGTGATTTAGGCAGATTATAGGATTCCTATCATCAGAAGCTTTTAGGAAAGGTTTGGAAAGCAAACATCAGAAAATTACATCTGTATGCCTTTGTGTGTAAAAACATCCTAGAGAATTAACTTCTAACCAACGGAAGTTGTTCTCATTTCTGTGTATTTCTTTCAGAAAAATAGGAAGTTTCTTCCTTCCAGTATCTGAAGGGGGCCTACAGGAAGGCTGGGGAAGGATTATTTACAAGGTCCTGCAATGACAGGACAAGGGGCAATGGGCTTAAACTGGCAGAGGGGAGATTTAGACTAGATGTTAGGAGGAAGTTCTTTACAGTAAGGGTGGTGAGGCACTGGAACAGGTTGCCCAGGGAGGTTGTGGCTGCTCCCTCCCTGGATGTGTTCAAGGCCAGATTGGATGAGGCCTTGAGTAACCTGTACTAGTGGGAGGTGTCCCTGCCTATGGCAGGGGGTTGGAACTAGATGATCCTTGAGGTCCCTTCCAACCTTACCATTCTATGATTCTATGATTCTCTCAACCCCCACACTTATTTCCCGTCTACTTAAAGCAGCTGGTTGTCTCCTATGTCTACAGCAAGATTTTTTGATATTTTTACACATCCATGAGATAAGGTAATGAATCAATATTATAAATATTTTCCCAAAAAACCAGAATTTGGATAATTCTGGACATTCCAAAGTTTCTGATAAAATTGTGGGTCATCCTTTGGAACTGTTGTAGGCACAGTGCTGTAAAGGGTATGCACCTCCTCAATCCCTGCTCCAGACTTCCTTCCCAAGTGTTTCCTGTTATAACAGTCTGATGGCTGGTGAAACTTGTATGCAGTTTACCACTGAGCTCTGAGAGAATTCTTGGTCTACATTCAAGGAACCACTGATTAATCCTCTCAGTAAGGGTCAGGGCAGGTAGATTATACTTAAGAATTGGATGCATTTAAAGAATGGGCTCTATATAAACTCTTAGAATATCTATATTGCCTAGAAGGGCTTCCCTTGTTCTTTTAGTATTGCCTTGAGAATTTAAACTACAAGCATCTAGACTAGAACATTCTGAATATAGTTTTACTTTATTTATGGATTGAACTTTTTTCTTATAATAACTGCGCAGTCTTTCCCATCTTCCATTAATGACATAATATTAAGATTTCTGAATAAAAAGCACTGGTTACACAGAATATATTGCAGCAACTGAGACCTTGTTTTATTATTAAAGAAATGTAAGAGCACTTTAGGACCAGAGAGACTCTGTTGTGCTATTCTCTATGTAATATTCTATACATTCTGTATAGGAACCAACCGCCTCTGTCAACAAAGCTTTGAATGAGGAAATAGGAGACATTGAAAGGAACTTCCTCATCAGTCAGTCCATATGATTGGTTGTTGTCTTGAATTTTGGTTTGTGAACTGAAATGGAATTTTTTTGTTTGTTTGTTTGTTTACCGTAATAAGCATGTTGGACACCTTCTTTTCTCTCTCTCTCTTTCTCTATTTTTTATTTTTTCCCCAGACAGTAAAACCAACAAATAGTTTGTCTTATGAGAGACGACTGTGTAGAGGGAACTGAAATCAAATCTATGAAGTTAGTACTTGGTCACTTGCTATATAAAATACATCTTTCTTAAAGACTGGAAAGGAGCAGTATGGACCAAAGTTCCAACATTCTCCAGCTTCATTCTTTGTATGATACAAGGCCCTGTTGTGTCTAGTCACTTTTTTTTTTTTTTTTTTTTTTTTTTTTTAAATTAGCTTCAACCTTTCTCTGGACAGACAAAGAGCAAACCATGCTTTTCAGCTTAGAATTGACATAATTTTAAATGAAGCAATGCTACTATTAGTGAAGTTCAAAGACAGCCATAGTTTTATTTGGTAGTCTGTAACAAATAGGAAATTGGTACAGAAACACTAAATAACATTCTGTAATAGCTGTATTTAAGAAATATCTGCCAAGATACTTATTACATGCAGGCATTTCAACCTTCAACGAGTTTATAAAGAATTTACTATTTTCATATCCTTCTGTGTAAAGCCATTTGTCACAGTGACAGAACAAAGTGTTGAGAACAAGAACAAACGTATGTTTATGGAAGTACTCCATGAAATGTTAACAGGGAAGAGACAAGATCCACAGCAGTATCTTGTAACAAATGGGCGAGGGATTTGAAAAAAACATGGCAGTGATCTTCAATATTTACCATTATGATTTTCTAATTTCTTTTTGTGTACAAATGTTAAAAAAATGAAAGTGTCAGCTCACTTGGTGAGGGAGAGAGGAACACTGAGTAAAGTACTGTTTGCATCCACCCTTTATAGTTTTCATGTTTCTGCTCTCTTTTCTGACAGTTTTAAGCTTATATCTGGACACACCAGTATATATGTTATACCTTATGTAGTGTTTCTTACATCTACTGGACTTTTTAGTGCAAATCAAACAACCTCAAACACTCAAAGGAGCTGAACTTTACTAGTACTTTCTTCCCATCACCCATTTGGGACAGATTTTTTATACGTGACTGCACAAAAGAATGAATCCTATTATGGTGTTTGAAGTTTGAAGCTGATATAGTGTGACTTTTAACCTGTCATACCCCAAATATGGGACACAGTGTGGGCTAGTCGGAGATACAAAGAGATTATAGGAGGAAAAAAAAATGGCACTGAGACATCAAAAGGAAAGCAAGTGTTCAAGAAAAGTTACTTTGAATCTTTTGTCAGTGGTATTGCAACAAGAAAAACGTAGTTCTGAAGAAGCTATGTAGTTGGATTTGTAGTTACAAGATATAAAGAATGTATTTTACAGTGGTTCTGTTATCTTCAGGTCTGCGTTCTCTATACAGGTTTGGGTGACTGGGAGAAAGGAATGAATTAGATCATGTCTTAGCAGCACTATGAATTTTCTAGGAAATATATTTTATGTTTTCAAATGATAGATCAAAAAAAGATGTGTGCTTAAGGGTTATGGAGTAGGTTATGGTATGAATCTCTTGCCCATTTAAGCGTGAAATCTGTTCTCTAAGCAGGGCATAGCTTGGGGGGCGCTTGCTGAGTTTGAATTGGTGGCATTTTGTGTGTGGGAAAGGGTAGACACTTTTGATGAGAGTTTTAGATTTTAGTCTAATAATCTATTTTAATAAGTTTTAAAAACATAATATAGATTAATTTTCATCAGCCTTCAAAAACTTAGGCCAGTGTAATACAGAGGTTGGAATACACAAATACAACAACACAACATCCCCCTGAGATTACAAATACCAAAAGTATCCAGGTATTGACAGCGTTACCAGGCTGTGTTAGTTGGTAATGTTTAGATGGATTCATTTTGAGTCAGCCTGGAAGTTCTGAAAGTGTTGCATTGCAGTGTCTTTCAGCTATGTCAAGTTGTTCCATGACAGCAGAACGTGAAAGTGACCACGTCTGAACTTTTATTTGAGTTCAGATAAATACGCACGTTTGCAATTGTTTACTTAGCAACAGTGACATCTACTGCCGAATAGGAAAATCCCAGCTCTTTTGCACTGCTGAGAAATAGTTTCACAACACCTGCTCAGTAGATTTATCCCCCTCAACGTATCTGACTTTTATTTTGATGAAGAATGATAAATGATGATATGATTATATTCTAATGCTGACCAGCATCAAATGACTCTGAAAATTATGGCCTGATGAATCTTGCTGTGCTATTAACTAAGATTGGTACGAGGACAATGTACAACATTGATTGGTTATGACAAAGAAAATGTGGATATGAGATTTAACAAGGCCAAGTCCCAGGGCAGGGTCCTACACTGTCCACAGTAACCGCATTCAGTGCTACAGACTGAGGGATGAGTGGCTGGGGAGTGGCCTGGCAGAAAGGGACTTGGGAGTGCCGGGTGACAACCGCTGAACGTGAACCAGCAGTGCGCCCAGGTAGCATGGAATGCCAATGGCATCTTGGCTTCTATCATGAATAGTGTGGCCAACAGGACTAGGGGTGTTATTCTGCCCCTGTATGTGGCACTGGTGAGACCTCACCTTGAGCTCTGGGCCCCTCGCTGCAAGAAGGGTATGGAAGTGCTGGAGTGGGTCCAGAAGAGAGCAACGAGACTCAAGAGAAAGTCTCATGAGGAGAGGCTGAGGGAACTGGGGTTGTTTAGCCTGGAGGAGAGGAGCCTCAGGGAACCTTATCGCACTCCACAACTACCTGAAGGGATGTTGTAGTAAGGTAGGGGTCGGGCTCTTCTCCCAGGCAACTTGTGACAAGATGAGAGGGCATGGTCTGAAGCTTCACCAGGAGAGGCTTAGGTTGGATGTTAGGAAGCACTTGCTCATGGAAAGGGTAATTAGATGCTGGAATGGACTGCCCAGGGAGGTGGTGGAGTTGCCGTCCCTGACGGTGTTTAAGGAAAAATTGAATGTGACTCTTAGTGACATGGTCTGGTGAACGAGGTGGTGTTAGGCTGGACTTGGTGATCTCAGAGGTCTATTCTAGCCTCAATAATTCCGTGAATATAATGTTTTGTCTTAGTATAACTGGTTCTCAGGACATAAACCAATCAGTTAAAAAACCCGAGAAACATACACAGTCCTAATGGGTTACAGTAATAACCCGAGTGAGGTTTGCTGATCTTTGTTGGGGATGTTCACAATGTCCTTAGAGGAAAGGTTGACTCTCTGCAGATCAGCATCCTCGGGCACGTTGCTGTCACATCTGCTGTTAACAGGTTGTAAGCAAGGCCAACAGGCACATTGGTAATTAAAGTGAGTTTTCTGCCATCCACATGTATGTGCACTCTACTCACAGTGGTACAAACCTGCCACTTTTATTCCAGGCAGAAATGTTTGTTGTTTTAATTTTTGCTGCTCATTCTTTGTATGTAACACTGAGAATCTTCTTTATTTGGTTTTCTGCTGGTAGTATTTCCCAAATGTCAAAAATGTATTAAATTGTTGGAGCAGAGAGATTAAATTTTCCTCCTAGAAGATTTTTTTCCTCGTGGTTTTATGGTAGCTTGTTGTATACTACAGTGACTATGCTGCCTGTTGGTAATTCAGATTGCCAGTAGCCCCCCCAACTATTCTGTGAGAGATAGTACTGTGAAGTGATTTTCCTTCATTAATAATGATGATGGCTTCTGGTTTTCTGGCACTTAGCACAGCTGATGTATACTAATTTGCTTGAGCTTAACTCTCAGGGAAGATCAGGGAGAGGATCAGCTAGTTTAAGTGTACTTACCAGGCAGGTATGAGACAAAGTACCGGCAGTTTGGGTATGGACAGAAAGAAAAATTGAGGATCCTTAAGCTACTCTACTGGGGAAAAACAAGAGAGAAGGAATAAACAAATAACTGTGGTGCAGCAGTGGTGGGCAGAGAGAGATTGAGCAGGATGTGCATTCAGCACTGCATCCTGACACATCTACATTATGCCTGGATCACAACATAAGTCCCTGTATTCCCTCAACAACGTGACTCTCGGTGCTACTTCCCTTTTGTCTTAATTCTGTGTTTTAAGTCAGGTTATGAGTCATGCCTGTATCTCAGAGAGGTGGGTTAAGGCTAAGCACCTGAAAAATTATAAGGAACTTCTAAGGGTGATCTCCCTGATGCAAATTGTGATCCATTGTCCTTCTGTCCCCTCTTTTGTTGGAGTTTTGCTGATGGCACTGAATTTCATATGAAAAAAAGAGAAATAATCTGAAACATTTTCACCCTCCCTAAAGGAATAAATGCCAAGTGCAGAGCTACTGATTAAAAACATCTCCCTGAAGAGCCTAACAGGAGCTAATCCTTAGGATTTATTTAACTAACTTCTAATCTCTTTCAGTGTAAGTGCATTAGGAAGTAAAAGTTGCCTTGTTCTTCCCAGATTTACCTTTTTACTTACTCCAAGTTAGCCCTTTCTTCTGTCTTCCAATTATGCTTTAGTAAGAACACCATTCTAGTACTTTAAAAAAAGTACTTATTACCGAGGGAAAGAGCAAAATATCAAAGATCCTGTAGTGTGAGGGCACCAGTTAAATGTTGTCTCTGTTTCCTTGTACCTCTCTGGTGTAGCACGAGATCTCTTGGCTGGCAGTGATAATGGAGGTATTATTTTCTCCCCTTAAGCAAAATGATGTTCCTCAAGTAATTCACTGCAGTGCAAATTATAACTGCTCTTTTTGTCGTGACAGGACTGTAATCATCTTGTGTCACTGGTCACCTCTCTAACAGCTTCTTGGTTCTCAATGCTGTCAAGTGGAATTAAAAAGAGAAAAAGAGGAGCTTTTTTGCCTTTTTTTTCCCCCCCTCCCTTTAGCTGGTGCCAAGGCTTTTGACGTTTGCATATTTTATGTAGAAAATAAGTTGGTGATTATTGGAATTATTTTTATATCATAGAATAATTTGCTATTGAATGAAACATGAAAGCTACTTGGAACATTAAAAAGCATTTATTGCAGGCTGATTTATCTATTATGCGGGTTCTCCGAGATGCTTTAAAGTGTTGCTTCAAGTCTACATAATTAACGTAGATAGAGAAGGAAATAGAAGTCAAATTGAAGTCTGAGACCTTGGAGGAGTGAAGGAAGGGTATTAGGTTATAAGAGATACAGGTAAAGAACTATTTTGGTGCAATTGTTTGTATTTTTCATCAGCATCTCCCATGTGGGCCATGATTCCAGTACACAGTCTTGTAATCTCCTGCAGTGGCAATGATTCAGCTTAAAAATCAATAGGGCATGAGGTGTTTCAAGTTCTCATTATTGTAATGTGTCAACATCACTTCAGTGACCCCAGAGCCCTATGTTGGCTGATTTGTTCTCTGATTTATTGTGCAATCTTGTAGGGCAAACTATAATTTCACTTGCAACCAGAAACTCTACTTTCATGGTTTGTGTCCCAGTCTCCAGTCATTAGGATGTTCAGAGATAATCAATACCTGTGTTTGCTACCGAAGGTTGAATGAAGTTGTCAAGCAGCTAAATTACAAAGAACACAAACAAAAGAACATTGTTATGGCTGAGCAGAGCAGGAAATGTTTTTATTTAAAATTTCATTCCCTATCAACTCAACAAATGTTTTTATTGCTTAGAACCGACGTAATTTATGGTCCCCTGTTTGCCTGGAAGTTTCAGATCTTAAATTTTGTAGTTGTAAATACTTACTACACCACTTTGTCTTTAGGGTATCCATGTTCCTTTGTGATTCTGCTATCTTTGCTGTATCTGCAAACTAATAACAGGAAACGAATAATTGTAATTGCTCACACTTAATAAACTTATTGTGGCTTTAATGTGTCCCAGGTAAAGCAGCATTGTAATTTCACAATCCTCCTTTTCCACACCTCCTAATTTTGATGTTTCTTTCCATGAGCAGAGTGATAGCAGTGTAGTCTTTATCAGTTTCTCCTGGGTGTAACATACCTATCGCTGTATTTGGAGTATCTCAAATAAAACTGAACTAGCATAGCACAATCAAAAGCTCTTGGAACTTTCTCTGCATTGACATATGCACCTCACACACCAAACTGCTAATCACAGATTAATGCAATGATCTTGAAACCAAATATCTGAAATTTCATAGTGATACCCATTTAACTTGAATTCTTCATTGTTTTTATTAAGCAGAATTTTATGTCTTAGGGGACTATCATTGTATTCTTATCTACTTAATAATAAAACACCAAACCAGGAAAATTGCAGTATGTGTAGTACAACTGTAGTTATTATGGAGCAAGACTGTAATGTTCTGGAAAATACGCTGCTTCACGATTTTTTTTTTTTTTCCATTCTGCATTAGTGGTTCCTTGACCATTATAAAGTTGCATGATGAAGTACATTTGGCAGTAGCTTTCTGCCTTTAACTTAAAGGAATGCGAAAGCCTAGAGGATCAATGAATACACTGCTGAAGAAAAGTGCAGAGTTTCTGATGTAAATTTACTACTGTGAGAGGTTTTGCAGTGAAGGTTGACTTCACCATTGTTACGCTTCCTTCAAGAATGCCAGTTGCATCTTAGGTGCCTGAGCTCTCATTGCTATAGGAGTCATTTGCTGTATGATTGCTCTGTTCTTATGTCCTTCCTAGGCTTAGGCACTGTTGGCTCCACAGAGGGAAAGGATAAATGGGTACCTGGTACAGCCAACAGTGATCATTCTTGTGGATTGGGAATTATTATTTAATGAATGTCACCAACATTTTGTCTCCATGAAATTGTAATCCTTGAAGGCCTGCAGCAGAAACATTTCTGCATCTGGCCATCGCTTTTTGGATTCAGTCTGAGTGCTGAAGCATATTAGCAGATTGTCAGGTAAGTGAAAAATAACCAGCAGCTGGAAATGCACAAAGAAGTAGGAGGCAGATCATCTGTATATTTTATGTTTCTTCAAAACCTGCTGACAGGGCAGTATTTTTCCAGTATTCATAATAGATTTAGTATTTTCCTCCTTCTGGGATACTTGCTGCAACAGAACTTTTGACTTAACTATTGACTGCTCACAGTTTACCTAATGAGAAAACATCAGGCAGCATATGGATGTATATGAGCTTTAAATTAAATGCATCTGAAATTAGTCATGTTTTGAAAGTTACGTGGAACAATAAGATTTAATTTCACCACCAAATCTAACACAGAATATTTAGAATTGGTAACAATGGTAACAACTAATGTTTCAGATTCAAGGTCAAAAATCATCTAAGTAATCTTCATAGTTGTGTAATAGCAGTTTTGCTTTTCACTTAGGTGAGCAAATGTTTATTATTTTATTGCAAGGGTTAAATGTTGTTAATTCTCAAGATTTCTTTCTTCCCCCCCCCTTTTTTCGCCTCATCCAAATCATCAATTTTGATTATAGTCTCTGAAAGTTGCTTCTTCCTAAGTGGTGTCCAAGTAATTTGGGGGCACATACAAAAATAATTAACCCTTTTTCAAACCTGACTTGCAAAATTAGTAGTGCATAGGTATGATTATTCTTATTCAGTAGGCTGTTATTTCTCAGAGGAAAGGTTGCCGTCCTTAATGAACAATAGTGCGAGTACAAATTTGTGCCTGTGCTTCTCCAATAAGCATGAAAACCTGGCATGCTTGACTACAGGAAGAAATTGTGCACAGATTTCAGATGCTTCCTGAAAATGGGGTTTAGGAGCACTAGTTCACAGTGGAAGGAGTGTTGTGGGGTTTTTAATATGCAAGTGTCTCATAATCATTTAGTAAGTTGATCTAGTTAAAGACTTTTCCATGAAATTAAAATAATTGTCATGGGGTTGCTACAGCTTTAAAAAGGTAGTATTTCTGGCCTTATACTTCACAGAAAGATATAGGTCTTTTCTGCATGAGAATTTGACCTATATAACAGAAATGCAGAGAAGGGGGACAAGGGAGAAAGAGGGCTATAGCAAACCTTTCAAGTGTGGCACAGGCCATGAAAATCCATGGAGCTGCTGGCAGGTAGATAACCTGTGCAAATTAATTTGTCTACTGTACATCCTATGATGTATAATTCATTTTACATTGTGGGTGTCCCACATTCTGAAGGCCAAGACTGTTTTAAAGTATCTCATCTAAGCCACTTGTGCTTCCCTTGAAATGCTTATTTAAAACTGAAGTGTCATAAGTACACGGAAAACATGCAGAAAAATTCTTCCCGTTGTTATTTTTGGGAAAAAAAATCCTCATCCTCAGTATAGTATTTACTATTTAGAGATAAATCCTTTGTAGTTTGGCTTTTTTCCTCTTTTTGCTGAGTACAATTTCCACCATCACCCAGAGACTTCTAGAGTGTACAAAACTGTGAGGGAGATTTAGTTCCCTCTGAATACTTTTGGAAAATAGAGACAAATGTTGTATTGCTGCAGAGATCCCTCCCTCCTTTTTCTCACCTGTCAGTCAAATATCAAGGAGTATACAGTAAGAAGAGCTAGCATTGCACACATTCTATATAGGGTAACCTTGCTGACTGGCTTAAGTCATGTGAGGATAAGCTTTTGGCTTTGGGTGGTGATTGACAACTGTCTCTAGGCCAGTTGAGCAACAGTGCTGTCCAACTAATAATGGAGTTTACAAAATTAATAAGGCCTAATTGCGCAATGTAAAGCTTGGATGGGAGGGGAAACCCACGGATGATAAATGGCAATGGCAGCTGCTGCAGAAAGACACTTGTCTGACTTGGTTGTGCTAACCCTGTTGTGCCTGCTGCTGGCATTGAGAGTGCAGACAGCTGATAGATTGCCAAGAGTGGTGGTAATATAAATGCAAGTGAGATGACTGAGCAGAGACTAAGCAGCCACTTGCTCCTTTTTGTTTTTAGTTTGTTTTGGTCTGGTTTATCTGTTTCAATTATAACCAGCACATAGCAGAAAAGAGAAAAAAAAATTATTTCTCACCACTATTCGTTCAGTCGTTTCAGTTATATGTATGCTACTGTTAGACCTGATATCCTGTTAACTGGTTTTGGTGCAAGAAGCATGATTATTTCCTATTCCATCACAAATCAGACTTCATCTTGGTTTGATTAGTATATTCAAATAAAAATTGCAGCATGCTTCAGAAAAATTCTGGACGCTTTCTATAATTTAATTTATTTGGAAACTCCACTGAGATGGAAGTTGGACAGGGGTTAGATTTTCACTTGTGTCTGTTTCCACTGTTAGGAAGGCAGCTCATCAGACTACCTTCTGCTAGGATTTTGCCATACTCAGCTGTAATTAGGTAAGGAAAATGGAGACTCGTGTTCTGGACCTGTGGGTATTGGTATTGTTGCTAGTGAGTTGTCCGAGGAGTCCTGAGAAACTCGGGGCGGGGGGGTGTGGTGTAAGAAAAAAGCTTTTTACTCTGTGAGATTCCCTGTAATTCCAACTGGATGTATTGTTTTCACTGTGCTCTGTTAAATACCTGCTGGTCCTGCCACTATAGGTAGCTGCAACAATACCTGTATCTTTAGTCACCTTTGGGG
>VWZE01004435.1:190908-201728 GCA_013396675.1 Eubucco bourcierii
CTCTGAAGCTCAGTGTTTTCAAAGCACTTTGGAAAGTGGTCTTTTAAAAGGATATTATGTGTGTGTAAAATACTGCTGCTCCTGCTGAAGCTTGGACAAACTATAAACCTCTGTGGCTGTAGAAAATTACTGAGTGCTGCATAAGCTGTTCAAGTGGTGCTTTACCAAATCAAAGATACTGTGCTCAAGCACTATTAAAAAAGAGGACTCCCACGGTGAGAGACAGCTTGCTACAATGGCATTCAATTCAAGGTCATACCTAACGTCAGTCATGGTTGGGAAAAAAGCCAAATTAAGTACTTTAAGCAGTGAAAATATATTGAGAAATAACATTAAGGATATGAAGATATTGGAAAAGGAAAACAGTAAAATCCATGTAGCAGAACAGTCGTGTAAGCAGTGTTACAGAAACGGGCATCAATATGCTAAGTCATTCACATTTTTTTATATCACTGACGGAAAACACCTTTCTTAGGTGGTCTTGCACTTGGGTGGCTTTGTGGCTTCCTCTCTTTGTTATTACAGCTGTTATCTGGACAGAAAATAGTATTCATATTTTCTGTGAAAGAAATAGGAAGGTCATTAGCAGGCAAGCCCTGATCTGATGCTAGGATGTGCTTGCTTGTTTTCTTGGGACAGCTGGTATTTGGAATGTTTCGCAAAGTTTACATGTTATGAGATTTCTTAAGTAAGACTCATCAAACTTTATACCAAAATACTGCAGGAAGATACCAATTCTATTTTGCTTGTATTAAATTTTTAACAGTACCTTGATACCATGTGAACTGTAAGTGGTATCTCTTTTGTCTGTTACTGAGCAAGTGTTTACATCTGAAGAAACCAAACAGATTGGGATAATTTTGTCATCGGATACTGAACTGAAGAAAATATCAAAGGTTTTAAACTTCAATAGCATAATTCTTACGATACCATATTATTACATTATATTCTTACATGACATCAATAAACAAATATCATTGAGTCATTTTCAACACAAAAGAATATTGGTCAAGGATAGGCATGATAAAATTGTTACTTCTTGTTGTGTAAAATCTTGGTAAATGACTAAGGTGTGTGCTAGTAAAGAAACAGATGCCATTTGGTGATCCCACAGTGGAGCAGAGATTAGAAACATGTCTGGCTACGATGTGCCTCTCAGTCAGCATAGACTTGTTTTGCACTTCAGTTCTGATTTCATGATGACTTCATTTTTCACACTGAACAAGTACCATTTGTTACCCCAGTAGCCTGAAGCCCACCAAAGCCACTGTGCAACTGCAGCAGGGTGGGAAGTCTCTCCAAGGAACTGAGCTTGTGACTCAAGATCATGGTGTGAGCTGACACTTTGTCAATACATACACTCTGTGACTTCTGTCCAGGTTCCTTTGCCTATAAGTACATGACTTGAAGCTATTCTGAGCTCTTCATTCTGTTGGTTCATTTTAGAGAGTCTTAAGTCAGACCATGCTGCTTTTAGTGAAGGAACTGGAGATGCACAAATGCTGCAAACCCTCACAAGTTCTAGTGTAAAATATTCAGAAAAGCGCATACAAGGGTGTCTCCTGTTGTGAAGTTTCATCCTTGTATACTACTTGTTTGGGTGTTTTTTCAGTCCACCCTTGGGTTCTTAAACTCTTGCAGCTTGTCAGTATTTTAAAGTAAATAATGACATTAAATTTAGGTGGGTTTTGTTTTTCTCCTCTTCCTCTGTGTTGTGAAATTACCATAAATAATAGAACAGTGGTTTGTGTACAGGAGATGGGTTCAGTAAAAGTGGAATCCGGCAGCATTACAAAGTTGAGCTGAGTGGCGTATATTTCAGGGTGGGAATTGAAATTTTCCTTTCTGACAGGTTTCCTTGAAACTAGGTTCTTGCTGGCATCCAGATTTTCCTAGAAAAAGAGAATGCCAGAATGCTGCAGTCAGGGCTGGTGCTCATTTTGAGCACTTCATTAAATTGGCAGAGAGGGAAAGGCAGGTATCCTGGAGGTGCAAGTCTCTTGCCAGGCAGGGAACAGCATGGTAGTGCTGCAGGACCAGACTGAGTGTGAACCGGGCTCCTAATCCTGATGATCCCAGGTACTCAAGGTAAGTACTGAGCTAAACCTCAGCTTCACCTTTGTTACATTACAGTTGTTTCACTGTGAGATGCTCTGTCCTCATCTATGTTTTTCACTGGCTGCATATCTGCAACAAATGCAGAGCTGTCTCTGAGATCAGAAAGAAAAATTTTGTCTTCATACATTTTAATTCCTGGTTACCTGTTGTTAGTTACCCTTAAACTTCTGTTAGTCACATTGTATGTCTGTCATTGACTGAGCCCTGAATTAACATTTCCTGCTCCTGCATGTCTTAATACTCTCTCATGCACATAACATTAAAAGAAATACCTTCTCTTTTCACTTCCACTCAATGTTCCCATCACCTCCTGGAGTTAATAGAATTAAATTCTAATATTAACGTTCAATTTGCAGTTTTGGAGCCTTGAAACATCACCTGCTCTGCATGGAGTGTTTTTTGTGGTGAGGTTTGAATGTGGTAAATTTTCAAAAGAATTCACGGGATTTGAAATCTATTGCACTTTTAAGAGATGTTTTACATCTCCAGGAGGGCTTTCACTTGAAAGTTTTCACTCTAGGATGTCCATATATTCTTTTTTTTTTTCCCCATAGTGCTTACAGTGTCAATTATACAAGAATCATAGAATGGTAAGGTTGGAAGGGACCTCAAGGATCATCTAGTTCCAACCCCCTGCCATAGGCAGGAATACCTCCCACTAGTACAGGTTACTCAAGGCCTCATCCAATCTGGCCTTGACCACCTCCAGGGAGGGAGCATCCACAACCTCCCTGGGCAACCTGTTCCAGTGCCTCACCACCCTCACTGTAAAGAACTTCCTCCTGACATCCAGTCTAAATCTTCCCTCTACCAGTTTAAACCCATTGCCCCTTGTCCTGTTGTTGCAAGACCTTGTAAATAGTCCCTCCCCAGCCTTCCTGTAGGCCCCCTTCAGATACTGGAAGGCTACTCTAAGGTCTCCTGGAAGCCTTCTCTTCTCCAGGCTGAAGAGCCCCAACTCTCTCAGCCTGTCCTCATAGGAGAGCTGCTGCAGCCCTCTGAGCGTCTTCGTGGTCCTCCTCTGTACCCGCTCCAACACTTCCATGTCCTTCCTGTGCTGAGGGCTCCGGAACTGCACACAGTACTCCAGATGGGGAGTTGTCTAGAAACTGGGCAACAAAATTTTGGAAACCAGCCAGGAATGGAAAACAGACACAAATACAATAAATGATGTAGTTGCACAGTGAAGGCATTTGTAGCACTGTTGAGCAAACACATCGCTTAGTTGTTTGAATCACTTGCAGAAAGTGTCTGAGCAGAACTGAAGTGTTAATTTGGAACACCGATCTGATAGGAGAAGGTTCAGGATACAACGTGGGATAAAAGAAGGACCAGTGCAGCGATGTGGGAGGGGCTCTGTAGTTTCTGTCATTTCCTCCCTAGCAACAGGTATGTGAGTTATTTTTTCTATCAAAATTTCCAGGTAATTATGTTTCAAAAGAAGCTGAACATAATGTGCAGATGCTTATGTATTTGACATGGCACTTCCCCTACTGCCTGAGCAGGTACTTACTGTTCTTTTGGCACTCAGTGTGTCATGTGTTCTGATGAACATGTGAGACCTTTAAAACGCTCTTGTATATATAATGCTACTGTTGTGGGGGTATTGTTTCTGATTAACTTGCTTGATAGGCAAAACATACAGCTAGCTACAGGAATGGACTAAAGAGATAGAGATGACAAGGTGTCATTTTGACATGAACTCATATGGCACCGTAGCTGGTGTACTTTGAGGATATTATTTGTATTGATAGAATATGCATGTAAATTACTGTTGCAAAAGTGGTTTATTTCAGGGTATGCCCATGTTAACAGCTCTCATTTTGATGTCTCATCTGATATTGGAATCTAAGCAACCAGGTCACATCTAAACATTTCTGTCTTCTGAGACCTGCAAAGCTTACCAGCTCAGACTCTATATGACAGATAATTTGACAGATTAAATAGTAGGAATAAATAGTTAGCCAGCTTTACTACAAGTGTACAGTATTTGGACAGCCAGTAGAAGTGGAATTGAGATGTTTTACATAATTTTGTCACTTTAAGCCTTGATTATAAGTGCTAAATATCTTTCAAAGTGTATCTTTAATTTCTGATGGAAGCTCTTGGACGGATACACAGGTTACTGGGTAAGACTGCATTATCCAAGAGATAAGGTTTCTAGCATTAAACTGAAAATTCTGAGTTCTGTTCCAATGTGGATGACTTTGCCCATGGACTTTACAACTATTATGATGGATTAGATCGATGTACAATCTCTTTTAAATTGCCTTAGAAGATCACCATGCCTTTTTATTGCTCAGGTGATTTCTAATCTAGGTGCTGAAGCCTTTCAGGATTGAACAAGAACTGCCACTATACTGTTTCCACCTATTCCAGATCTTTCCCAAATAGATCTAGAGGAGGTTTTTGCAATATATTTTTGCAATACATTTCATTTATTTTGGAGACCACTAATAGGGAAATTCATTTAAATAAGGAGGGAGTGAATTGTCTTTGGTATTTTTTTTTCCCTAAATAAGTAAGAGTTTTGCTTTTAATGAAGGTGAATTATATAGCAGAGGTGAATTATGTACCACAGAGGTCTGTGATTAAATTTATCACTTTATCTGCTTTTGGTATAGCAAGCCTTTAGGATGAAGCATTATTTTATCTGCATTAATTTTATCTTTCTTTTTTCCCTCCTCTTCGTTCTCCTAAAAACAAAACAAAATAAACCCAACCAAATCCAAAACCAAACAAAACACACACACACAGAAAATCTCCACCGCCTCATTTTCTCAGTCTTTAGAAATGTGAAGACATTGTTATTGTGCTCCTCTGTTCTACCCTGTTGCTTTCAACTTCCTGTTTAATAAGATACAGGACATCCCTCATAAATTCTGTATCATCAGTGTAATGTTGCTTTGATGATATATTGCATGTTAAGTTGGCAGTGGCATGAAAGGACAATGTGGGGCTTAGGAGAGATGTATTTATATTTTAAAAAAATACTGCTTGAAGTATTGTACATTCAATTATGTGTAGCAACTGAAAACATTGATAATCTAAGAACTTTACAGTCATTGAGGATTTTCAGGATACTCGAGTTTTTATGTTGGTAATTGACATGATTATCTTAGAAGCATCTGGAAAATCAATAAGTGACACTAGGAGTAGGAGTTTAGGCAATATAGTTAAGTTTGGGTGTGGAAGCTTAAAGATATTATGCACATGATTTAGTTGTGCTTACCTCATTGCCTTGGTTCTCAGCTCCTTTCCAGGTAGGGTCTCACCAATGTCCACCTTAGATGGCAAAGAGGTTGAAGCAATAAGGTTGACTTCCCCCCCAGACTGTCTCAGCTGTGCTCAACTGTCTTCTTCATTTGCTTTTGGCAAGTGATTCTGTTACATTCCCTTCAGATTTATCAGGGTTCCTTACAGACACAGTGCCTGCAGTAGTGACTTGCCCTATCTGCACGAGACGCAAACAGTTCACTCAACTAGGATGGAGTTGGTTTTTTTTTTTTGTCCTGTTCTCCTGCTGCCATGTTTCCAAAGGTCAAAAAGTCCCTCTTTCCTCTTTGATAGTGGTTGTCATTGCCTCTGCATAGCTCTGAAACAAACATGGTATTTCAGTGAATTATTACTAAGGCTTTTTGTTTTGGATGATTCAGATGTGTGCTAGACATAGTGGGAAAGAATCTTCCCCTGTAAATCTCAACAGAAACTATTTTATCAGAAAACCAGTAGTGATTCAAAGGAGCCAAACATCAACTTTGTTATTGTCTTGGTTGAGCTGTGCTGGTTTGGAACCAGAGCTGTCCTGGATGCCATATGGCATAGTTCTACATCTCTTGATATGAAAACCTATAGAAAGCTCTTGATCTAATGGTTTGAACATGAAGCGTTCTGGCCTTTGACCATGTATGTTCTGCAGTTGGTGACTTCTCCTCCTCCCTCTCCTCTTTCCAGCTGGGATTAATGCTCAGTGTCCTCTCTGCAACTGAACAACCAATTACTTTGGCATCACCTCTCTCCCTCCTCAGATGTGCTTCTTAGGATGGAGGTCAGGGGCAACAGTGATTCTCTGAGGAAAACAAAACTTTAGTTCTGTAACAGGCTAGTAATCAGTAGTCGTGGCCCTTCTCATGTGAACTTGAATGAGAGGGTAAGCAGTCAGACTTCAGCCATGTAAACCCAGGTACAGTGATAGTGGGGATAATAACTGTGAAAGCTCATTTCAAACCTATGACATTATTTTAAGCTTTCACTTCATTTTCCTGGAGGTATTTATATAAACACTGTCATTTTGCTGGCTGTCTACCTTGTGAGCAATGTAGTTGTCCTATTATCACTTTTTCTGTTGATGAATAATGAGGATCTCAACAGCAATCATCATCCTGAGCACAGGATGTGATGTAGATAGCTCCAAACACCTTCTTGTTGCAACAACAACTTCCATGGATTCCTTATTTTTTAAAATTATAGGTAAAATCCTCTCTACAGCTATTATCCTATATTTTCTATATGATCCTGTGTTGTATGATACATTTTTTTTACCCTCTAAAAGCTCTCTTGCAGTTGTATTGTCTCTACTGTAACTCTTGCTGTCTCTTCTTAGCCATCTTGATATTTATGTGCTTTTCATCCCATTTCTTGTCAATCTTTATACTCCTTCCACATGAGTACAATCCATCTCTTTTTCTTCCTTTCTTACATACAAGTTATTTCTTTATGTTGTTATCTTTTTGCAGTGTAGTACAGAACAATCAAGGCACCAAACCTTGTACTTTTTGAAGTAGAGGTGTTTGAACATTTGAAAACCCACAAAAGAAAGGCAGATCAGTAGTTTTGGCATTCTTCAGAATTGCTCTTTCATTTGAAAGGAACAGAGAAACTATGGGTGGGCAATTTGAAATTTGTAGTGTCTGTTTAAGAATAATGAGGCTGTGAGTGGAGACAAGAAGAGATGAGATGTGGTGAAGGCTGATGTGTCCACTTAAAGGTGGTGGTGTTGGGGGGAGTGCTTTCAGTATAGTGTTATATTTGATAATCAGGCTACATACAGTTCATGTGTACCTGAAGAATTCTTGGGAACCCCAGAGGTATGAGTATCTGCTTTCTGGATGTAAAGTCCCAGTAGGCACCAAACTTGGCTGGATGAGTTGCTGTTAAATCTGGATATGCCAGATGAAGTTTGGAATTCAAGCTTTTTTCCTACAATCCAATTACTGCTTCCTGTTCCTTGCTTGTGATCAGCATGTTAATTGCTTCTATTATTTTTCCGCTAGAAGCAGATGATGTTAATAGAGTGCAAGTAGCCTGGTGGTATCCCTGAAAGAGTTTTCAGTAGATGGTAAACTGAAATCCATGCATGGAGTACTGGCTATATAGAGCATTAAAATGGGCTTTATTGGAAGCTCACAAAATATATTAAGTGAATATATTCATCAGTTATGCACTGCAGATTTTGCTTAAGTCATGCTCTTTTTCCAGACTCTATAGTGTGTATAATGTGATTGTTTTTCCTAGTCTTAGGAATGCTAGCACATATACTTAATGCTGTAAAGGTAATGGGCTGCATTCTTCATTCTAATTGGTAAAGCTTGTGCATTCTTAACAGCAGATAATTGTGTTCAACACAATGCATTCCTAACTCTGAAAGCCACTTCTGCCCTGCCACGGTGCCTTTCTTCTTGAAGAACCGTTAGTGGTAGTAGTCTGGGGGATTTATAATAGCAATAGAACCTCCCAACTCAAACTCTGTGGCTGTTAATAGCTATTACTTTTCCTTACAGTGTTTCCTTGAAAGTGTTTCTCTCCCCAGGCATTCTTTTGCCCCGGGGCAATTAATTAACAAAGTAGTCATTAACTACTGATAATGATCAATTTGTCAGGTATTACTGTGCTATGATGGCATATTCTCTAGTAATTAGATAAACTCATGTTAATTGTAGATAGTATCAAAGGCCCTTTTTTGGAGGATCAAGCAGGCTGCCATAAGTGTAACTGTGCAGCTTTGCAAAAGCAGAGTAAATTATGGAAGGAAATAAGAAATAATTATCATACTGATACTTTCAGAAATATTCCAGATTTGACAGGTCTATAACTTTCAGAGATAACTGCCCATAAGAAAATAAATTAATCCAGCCACAGTTTTTCATGAAATAAGGGGTTCTTACAGGTCCTTTCTGATACTTATTCCTAGAACAACAGGAGAGCATAAGCACACACACACAGACTTATAAATGTGTACATCTCAAAACTGTGCCTTTATTTGGGTCAAAAATATTTAGCTGCAGATGAGCATGAAAATCTTCAGGGTTTTTTTTTTTTTTTGTTTTTTTTTTTTTTTTTTTTTTGTTTTTTTTTTTCACTTTTTTTTTTTTTTGTTTTGGTTTTTTTTTGCCAGTTTATGATGCATCACAGAATAATGCATAATCTCTTCAGAGACATGTTTAGTTGTTGATTCTTGAGAGCTGAAATTGTTATATCCGCATCATTTTTTACTTTACAAACAGAAAGCTACTTCACAGTAAATTAGCTAAAATAATTTCCAGTCTCAGCAAAATGAATTACACTGGGCCAAGTACTGCATTCATGTAATGATCTGGGCAGTTTGAATCCACAAAGAGGTTCAATTCTGTTTGCACCTGCTTTTGAAACGTGCTTTGTACTAAGAACAGTTCATTCTTTTTGTGTAGAACTGTGCACTTTAGAGCAAAAAAGGTCAAGTATCTCACTGTGGCACATGTTACACGATTTAAGGAAAACTGCAATTGAGGGCAGTGCTGGGGGGAAATGGAAAGGCTGCTGGGAATCCAATAGAGACTTCAGTACCATTTTGTGTTTTATGTGGATGTTCTCCAAGTACAAGGATGATGGCTATTAATAAAAAGTGAAATCAGACATGGGTAAGCAAAAGTAGGAAAGGAATATGACTTCCAAGAGAAGCTCTCTTATAATTGTTCAGTATTCATTGTTACCAGAATGCTTTTAAGGAGTTAAAATCATCACATACCAAATCACAACAGTTATTTTCTGTGATTTAGATCTGTGTACAACTGTCACACTGACATTTACTGTACAGGCATACAGAAGTCGTCTATAGTAACACAGCAATGTCAGTTGTCCGCTATATATGATTTATTCCTTTGGCTCTTGTACATCTTCTACACAGATATGAGAACACCTCTCTAGCTTGTTCTTTTCCTTCTCTGATTTATCACAGGTAGTTTGATTTTATTTATTTTTTTTTTAATATGCCTTATGGGAGCTAGAATAAAATCACAGAGGTTGGCAGTATAAGCAAGGAAGGTCAAGTGTGTGTATACCAAGGCACACATCCTGAGGAACAAACAAGAAACTGGAACTCTCTACTCAGAAAGTTGTGATATCACAGGGATAACTGAACATGGTGGGAAAGTTCATGTGACTGGAGTGTTGTGATGGGTGGCTCTAGGCTGCTTTGTAAAGACAGACAGGAAAGAAGAGGAGGTGTCCTCTGTGTTAAAAAGAGCATTGAATATCTAGAAGTCATCCGCAATGGATCTGGGTCAAGATAAACTTTTTCCAAGAGAAATCTTAGAGTGGGCATCTACTTCCAACCTCCAAACCAAAATGATGAGGCCAACAAAGCAATATTTGAGTCACATAGCAAGATAATCTTTTGAGGTTCCTTCCAAGTTTTATTCCCATTGATAATAAAAAAGGTGATGGATAATTTCTGTTTCTTCCCAAGCAGTGGCTGTTACAATACCACTTTTTAGAAGAACACTTCCAAACTGATTAAGTTGATTGGTATGTTTGGTGGTGGTTTTTTTTTTCTTTAGACTACATCAAAAGGAACCATTTTATTTAGGGAACATGTACTAAGCTCTAGGTATTTATGACTAGTAGGTATGATTAATGTTATAATGGAGAAAACCTGTTTCATAATGGTATTTCTTGACAATAGAATTGTATCTGCCTTTCCTTGAGAGTTAGCTCTAATTATGTATGCACAATTTGGAGATGGGACCAAACTGTTTTAAAAATAAATGGAATAGGAGGAATCTGAGCTCTGATTCTGGAAGACCTGGTTTGGTACAGTTGTAGCAACCCAAATGTGCTGAAACAGGAAATTCTTTAAAAGACCATATACACAGAAGATAATAATCTAAGTTTCTGAGCTTTCTAACATGTTGGAACTAGATGATCCTTGAGGTCCCTTCCAACCTTACCATTCTATGATTCCATGTTAAAAATTTCATACTGTTTGTAGGTGCACTGTCTGAATATTTAAACATCTGAGCTTCACACACATAAAAAAACCCAAAACCAAACCAAACCAAAAACCTAGCAAAACCCCCAAAAACCACAATAGATGGAAATTAAATTTTCTGTGAATTCTCAGTTCATAATTGTGACATATTGTAAGAGTCTGATGGTCTCTCCCTTCTTCAAATCAAAAAAGATTGCCTTTGTTAAAGATTGCTCAGATTCCTGGCAAAGCTTAGGGTTGCAAACAGCACTTTTGTGGACTTCCTGGACTTAGCTCGGATTTCTGCCCTAGAGCTCAGGGATGCTAATCAAGAGAGACTAGTGTCTTTGTGGCCAGCCTGGCTTGAATGTCCAGAATATGGACACGTCACACCAACTACCCCGAAGAGAAAAGGCTTATGTGTATTTGGGGTATGGACAGCTAAGACGTGCAAGGAGGGGCGGAGGCCCCCCCCCCC
>VWZE01004435.1:201766-232315 GCA_013396675.1 Eubucco bourcierii
CCCCCCCCACAGTGCTGCTACCAGACCCCTGCAAAGATTTCTGGGGGAGCTGCACCAGGACAGTGGTCTGAAAAACTGTATAAAAAGGCAGAAGCAATGCCTACAAAGACCTGCAGATCCACTGGAGCACCTCCACCGGGGCACCTCCACCAGAAGAACTCTCAGGAACAGCTCCCACAAAACAACTCCACAGAAGAATATCCCTGGGCCAGGCACATCTCTTTCTCACTCCCCCAATCTGCGAATGAGGGTAATATAATCCCTGCTCTTCTCTTTTTATCTGTTGTTCCGTCTCCCATCTTCCCTCTCTCCCTCTGTTTTGTTCAACTTTATCCTTTAATAAATAGTTTTGTGGTGATATATGGTCTTGTTTGCACCTTAATTTCACAACATGGAAATCTAGAAGAACAAATCCTGCTCCTCTGGACAGAGATACTGTTAATCTCTGTTCTCTGGACCTTGACACATATTTCATAATTTAAAAAATCTTGTTACAGAAATTATGACATAAATATCTAGTTTTACTGAAATGAAGCACTTAAGTTTAACATAGGATGGACAATAACTACTGTAATAATTTATGGGAATTATTTCCTTTGTTTGCAGCACTACCTTGGGTTTTATCATCATTTTGTCAGGTAGTTATCACAGTTTCTGTATACATATAGAAAGTGAAAAAGCAATCTTTGTAATCAGAAGTAAGGTTGTATTAAGTAATCTCTGTTTGTTCAAGTGACTACCTTTTCAGAATGATCTGATGTTGTTTGGACTCTGTGGTCAACCTCATTCTGCAAAGATCATGGTAAAATGTGAAAAGTGTGGAATGAAAATCAGAAATTTCTCAATCAGTAGAAATCAACGTGAGAAAGTAGAAGCAGATCACACCAGAGCTCTAATTTGTTAAAAGATACTCAACAAAATGGTAAAGGAACTTGTGCTGTGAAAAGGCAACATGCCTGTCATTCACTGCAAGATACCTTTTTAGGCTGATTCATTGTTTAACAGATTCTCAATTAAATTAATCTACAGAGAGGGAGTAGGTTAATGTGCATGTAAGTACATCGTGGAATGTATTAAGTGATTATGGCAATTGCTGAATTTTATCAGCAAAGAAAAACATTACAGGATTAAGTTCTTTTTAATACCGAGTTAGAAGATTCAGTTAGATTCTGTTTCATGTGTATTAGTGGGTACCAAGTACAAAATATAAATGTCTGTCTTCTGAAGAAGTGATCCTGCAGTAACTCGGCATCTGGCACTCTCATCACAGTCCACTGAAATATTTTAATGGAAAGCATATTCCTTAGAAAATCACAAAATAGGTAAACAGAAAAATTGTAGTACCCCGGTTAGGTAAGGAGGACTAGGTGATTCAGTGTGCTTAGATGAAAATATTTTTGGCCTCCATTCAGTTTTAATACTAATGTGTCATAAAATCTAAAGAGTTGCAAAGTGTTTTCAGCAGTATTTGCCATCAGGATGAGGCTGAGTGGCTATTTTATTGTAAATGGAAGATTATATTAACATAATATTGCAGTTGGGTCTCTGCCGCTTTGATAAATTTATGCAAGAACTCCTGCAGTCCATTTCAGAGTTGAATTCATCCTTTGAGCAGCAAACTGCTGAAAGAGGTATTGAGCTGTTTGCGTCACTAAGTGAAAAGTAAGATGGGAAAAAGCTGTCATGTTAACATTTTAACAGATAAACACTAAAGTCTCCCCAACTAATTTATTGGAATCCTCTCATATGTTAATATTTGCATGGGGAATCTGATTAGGATAGCAAATCTTTGTCCAGCAGGTGAGTCTCCATTTAAAGTGCCCTACTGTCAGCTTCTTCAGGTGCATCTGATGATCCTCCCTCCTTGATTGTTTTGCTGAGTTCTTATATTCCAGGTGGCCAGGGAGAGGGTGTCCACATGGGCTCTGACATCTAACTACATCACAAGCATAGAGCAAACCTGAATTTCATCTTTATCTCAAAACTATAACTTCTTCCTTAGAAGTTTTTGTACCCTTTTTGCCCTCTGTGGTACAGAACCAACTGGTGGTATCAGTATAAACAGGTGACTGGCAAGGACACCACTGGACTGAAAAAGAGGAAAATTAGAACAGTACCTACTTGTTATGGAAGGGAATTCATGAGAGAGATGATTTTCAAATATTAATATTGTTTATTAATGTTCAGTGTTCAGAACTCTCGCCACACCGACCGCTAATTTTAATAGTAATTGTTTCTTTGCACATTCATGGAAACTTTATACAGATAATAATGCAGGATCTAGAAATAACTAGTAATAATACAACATTAATTGAACTGGAAGAGAAGGTTCCTGCGGTTAGTGTACCGCCTGCGGTCAATACCCCACTTGCCCACTAGGTGGACTCAAGGAGCTCCTTTCTGCTTATGGCAGAAGGCAATGGTGAATTACGAGAGGCTTTAAGTATTTACTCACAAATATTAATCTCCCAACTTACAGGGCTAGCTACAGCTTCAGACAGTACCCAAATGCTTTCAGGGAATTCTGTTACCGTCTTGTCATCTGCTGAGACTCCTGATTCTTTGCAGACTTCAGGGTGCTGGGGAAAGGAGACAGACAATCTCTGACCTGGTCCTGATCACCTCTGGATGATCTGTGTATTTCCAGGACTTCCCGTCTTGGTAGGGGACTTTAAGGTGTAGGCAGGATGTCTTGTGAAGTGCAGTCTCAGCACAATGTCATGCCGTCTGCCCTTTTTAGAGCAGAACACAGGCCTTGCACGAGGCATACACGAGCTGAGGGTGTGTACCTTGTTTAGCACAGGATGCAAACAAATCTGGGCAAGCCAGAGTCCTCAAACTCAGTGGCTCCAGGGTCTTTGTCCTCTTTCCCGTGGTTGCTTCTCTCAAAAACAGAGGGCAGAAAAACATGTCTGGGCAAGCCAGGACATGTATAAGCCTACTTTGGTCTGCTTAGGCCTACCACGCCACCACTCTCTAGATTTAATTTAAGTCAACTGACAAAACTATGCCTTTAATTAATTAAAGGGGAATATAATAGAAGATTTCAGTGTCAAAGGCTCTAAAGTGTTAAATTCTGTATGCTCCCTAAGTGATAAAATGTGAGAGCTGGGAGATGTGTGGACAAAAAAAAATTCTGTAAGCATGATGAGATAAACAAAAGTCTTCACTGAATTAATGCTTCAATAAAATGCCTAAGTAACATATGTCTCAACCTGGCTAGAGTCCTAAAGTGGAAGTAAAAGCCTGTAATTACATGATTGATGGGTACTTCAGGAGAGAGCTCAGAATCCACAATGACTGCAAGGTCATAAATGCTGTCTGGAGAAGGGTGAAGGGAAGTACAGCAAGAGTGAAATAGAAAATGACCACGGGTGACAGAGGAGGCCATCTGCCCTGGAGAAGCAGTCAACAGCACACACAAACTCTGCTCTAACTGGTGGTATTATTGTGTAAGAAAATTTAAGAGCTGTGGGCTTGGCTGCCTCACAAAAAAATATGCAAAATACCCAGCTGCTTCTTGCAGTGTTCAGGGACCTTAAAAGTTTGAGGTTTTTTGCTAGTAAACCTCACTGGAAACACATAGAAAAGAACTTGTTCTGAAAAAGTCAAACCCTTACACTGTTGGTTGGTGACTGTTGCTGACACTGAACTTTCTAAGGCAGTTTACAGTAATTAAAAATATACATAATCTGAATAATTTTTGTTGAAGCATTCTTGTCCACGCAGTTGCTGTTTTTTCTCTAAGAGTGGTAGCATCTGTCTGTGTCACTGCACAGCCCTGCATTCCGTGTCCTTGTCACCCATTCTGAGGTTCTGATCCCACATACAGCCATGTCCCGGTCATGTTCTCCTCAAGTTCCCATGAGCTATAGTTTGATTTTTGTTTCTCTTTTAAGAACTGTGTTCACTTATTATCATTACCATTTTTCTTTCAGCTGTGCTGCTGCTGTAGCTTTTTTTTGTAAGGACTTGTGTTTTGGGTTTTTTTTCTGTAAATACTTCAGTTTATTTTGAATATTGCTTTCTATTCCCAGAAAGGTAGTGATAGCAAAATCCTTCTTTTTATGCTCCTTAATTTTTAATGACTTAGTCTTTCTATGCCTATTCACTATGTAAGCTCTTTTTAGATACTGCTGTCCCATTCAGTTTTCTTCTGTGATAGCTTTTGTGGCACTACTTGATGTGGAAAGAGGATAATACTGGACTTTCCAAATTGTTTTTCTTCTATATTTTGTGGCAGGTCATTGACTATTTGCTGTTAGGGAGAAATTAAATGTCTGAAGTGAATTTACAGAATCTAGGTTAAATAATGATTACTTGTCCTAATTTAAATTGCGTCCCATATAGTGAAATAATATAAATTAATGGTGAATCTGTTTCATAGCTGATTTTTAGTTTCCCCTGAGATGATACCCTATTAAATTATTTTGATCTTCTACAGTTTCATGTATTTCTGTCTTTGTTATTAGAATTCTCTTTTGTTTCCAGTGGCTGTGGGCAGAAAACAGGTAGAAAATGTTACTTTGCTTAGGGGAGCTTTTTTTTTTTTTTTTTTCCTTGAATAATTTTGAGTAATTTGAAGTACTTTAATGTTCTTGACAGTATAATATAGCATATTAAGTAGGACTGGGAAATCAGAGATGTTGCTTTCTGGGTCGCCACTTCAAAAACGCCCACATGTAGAAGTAATTTGTGTTCTCCACGATTATCATCACTGTTATTCTCAAAGAAAGGCTGAGAGAAAAAGGGGCCAAGGAGCCAAGCTACCTTCTTACCATTCAGTGCAACTCATCTAACTCAGGTATGGAGGCATTGTCAGTGCAGTGTGTACACCTGGTCTATAATATCAGTTTTGCAGGACACTCATAAGCTTAATGTATTGCCAAATAAAAGCACCCCTGCTCTAGAAAATATTACATCAACTTACAGTCATTTTCTGTATGTCAAGTAGAATGTATTTTGTTAGGATAACCTTAACTAATATTTTTATTTCAGTGAAATGGGTTGATAAACACTTAGAGAAAGCTATTTAATGTTAAGGTCATAAAAGTACTCAATATCACTGTGTTGTTGAACCTGTTTGTAATGTACCA
Source organism: Eubucco bourcierii (assembly GCA_013396675.1). Classification (NCBI taxonomy): domain Eukaryota; kingdom Metazoa; phylum Chordata; class Aves; order Piciformes; family Ramphastidae; genus Eubucco; species Eubucco bourcierii. The sequence goes on from VWZE01004435.1 coordinate 206,863, forward strand.
CATCACATTTAAATAAACTTAAAACAATAATATTCAAAATAATTTGGGATATTAATAAGGAGATGGAAGTCAGATGTGAAGTGAAGCAGAGGGGTTCATGAGACTATAAACTCCTCTGGTTTGTGTTGTAAGTGAGCACACATGCCAGATGGAGTAAGGGTGACTGAAATACTGGCATTACCTCTTATGGCTCTCAACTGACTGCTGGTTTTTGTCTGATTGATTTCTCTTGAGTCTCCATACATCACATGGCATGGGTAGGGAGTTGACTGAATGTGGCTGAAAGTTGTCTTCATTTCTTCAGTTCACAAATGGGTGAATGCCTCTTCTTTTGTCATATTTAGAAAGAAATTATGTTGTTTGTAAGGAATACTTCTGGCATTCTGTCTGGCATAGCAAAGGTTTCATAGGTGACAGCAGTAATAGCCATTGGTCTAATGAGTAGTCATTAGGAGTAGGAATTAAGTTGTTCTTTGCAGTGAAATTATCCAAGGGAAAACTGTAATACCAAAGCTGCTACTTGGAGTTATTTGTGCTTCCACTGATTCAGTTTCATTGCACTCTTCCAGTGATGCTGAATTTAAAATGTCTTTAGTCACCTGTTTTCATGAATAGCAATCTTTGATGCTGATGTTTACATTATATTGTTCTGGGGACATGATCCTCAGCTCTTTTCGAAGTGTCTTTATCATAGTTTTCCACAAACTTTCTTCTTCTAAGCTACATTGTATGTATTTTAGAAAAATACTACATCCCAGTACAGCCATTTGATCTGAGTCTGTTTTTTAGCGCTGCACACTCTGTGTAAGAACAACAGAGAGTGTTGACATTTAATGCATTTTGGTTGCCAGCTGCTACATCAGTTGTAATCTCTCTTCTTTCTTTTCCTCACCAAATCTGTCCTCCCTTCATTTGTTTCATCTGACTGTTACTCTTTTATTACTAATTTCAATTTGAAACTCTTGGCAACAAAATTACCATTTATCAGAAAGGTCTATAATACTGTTTGCAACACACTCATTCCAGAGGCTCTTCAGTATCAGTTAGAGTCTTCATTTTCACATTTCATTTATGTTTTAGGCTCATAAAAACAACCACAAATCAGGAATAAACTCATAATAAATGATTCTTAATGGGTACCTGCGAAGTCCATCTGTGGTTCATCACAACTAAACTATTGCCACCTTCCTGGATGATAAAAAACACGAGAACATGCAAATTTATTTATTTTTTTGTGGAAGTGACTGTTTGAACCTGTACCTCTGAGAGGAAAAATGCCAAAACAGTTTCCTTTGGAATGCTTTTCCAAGGATGTATCTAATGCAGGGGTTATTCCAGCAGTTATTTCAGATGTTCTCAGGCCAAAAGTGCCAGCTGATGCATTTGGACTATTAGGAAAGGAATCTGTGATAACTGTGCCAGCATGGCACTCTTTACATCTTTATAACAGGCTATGTATCTTTACTTTTTTATATTCTGTTCCAAAATGGAAGCAGATAAAGAAGCATTTTTCTTTAGAGGAAACTAGGTACTATGTTACTTGGGCTGTAGGTGTCAATATTCTTAAGAAGCTCTCAGTACTCCTGACCTTGTAGTATATTTGAAAACACTACTCGGAGCACAGACCTAGCAAATGAATTGTGCCATGAAATTCAAGAAAAGGTAATGTGAAAAGAAGCTTAGCGTGGGAAATTCAAAGCTTTTTTTTTTTTTCTCAAGATGTTTATGTTTGTTGGAATGAGTAGTTGTTGCTTTGAGCCATGTAGTGATTCAGCAATATTTTAGACCAATAGGTTAAACAATTGAATATTGAACTGTTGGATTGTAGATAAAACTGTAGTAGATCATGGTTCAATTCTGTTCACACAGCATTTATTTAGAAAGATTGCAAGGATTATATAGGATGAACAGTGCAGTCAGCTACCAAAAGGGGAGGAGGAAAGTTGTAATCCCAGAGGTGCACAGTAAAAAAGCGGGAGCCACAAGCTGCAAGCTGAGAAATCCCAACTAGACTGGTGAACTCAGGAAAATCTTGGAGAGGCTGGGGCTTCTCCTCGCAGATCAACAGAAGTTCACTGAACAAAATGTGAAGAAACCTGCTTCAGCTTAAGTTCAGCCTTTGAGCATGAAGGTGAATGAGATACCTCAAGACATTCCCACCCGTCTCGGTTACTCTGTAATTCAAACATTAGTTCTCTAGAGCAGCTTCAGAATTGAAGGTGCTTTAACGTTTTGGTATGGCTATTTCTGCAGACTTGGTTACATTTACTGGCCACCCAGTTAACCAGTCCCGAAAGACTGGTATTTTTTTTTTTGCTTTTTAAAGCTAATTTCTTCTTCTTCTAAAAAAACAGGTTTCTTATTCCTTCCCAGTTCTTCCAGTGCATTTAAGGAAAATCAAATCTCTTCAGTCAATTTAAATTCCTTAATGTATTCTGAATAAGTACTGTAAAATTCAGTTGTCTTCCATAAAAGTATTTGTTTGTTAGATCTTCAAGTCATTTGGCATTTTCTTTATTTTTCCTTTTGTAGAAGGTGGCTTTTGGAAATATTTGTTTCTTCATATTCTCTAGAGAATGACCTTCAGCATTGGTAGATAGCATTTCACTCTGGTGCTTTTTTTTTTTTTTTTTCCCCCCACTGTTTAAGTAATGAACTAGAAGTCAACATAGTTAAATGGGATATGACTGCACTAATTTCTGTGTAAATTAGGAAACTCTGCCATGTTTTCTCTTAAGAACAATCTTTGCCAATTGTGGATATTTTTCTATTAAAAAATACCTTTCCAGATGTATTCCAAATCTCTTACTTCCCAAATCATTAAGCTATATAAGCAAATAAGGAAGAGTAGAAGTGGTTTATGAGTTAATTGTTTTTTCTAAACCACTGCTTTAAAAATATTTCAGGGAATAAAATAAGAGAAAAATTCTGGGCAGAATAACTTGCATCTCAAAATATGTAGAAAACAGTAGCAAAAAAAGGTACTGTGTTTTTCTTTCTTATGTTTATAACAATAGTTTTTGTGGCATTCTGCCAATGTTAATACTAAACAGTAGTTTGAATATTTAAGTTTGCTAAGCAGTTTAGGGTGGTGAGGTTTTTTCCTTCACAAATATCAGAACATTTTTATTTAGATTTGGCTAAAATTATCTGTCATATGCAGATGATTATGCAATATCTGCCAACATCCTACCCTAAGACAGTTATAGCAGATGGTCGAATGTGTTTCATGTAGCATTTGTTTAAATGCAACTATATCTAATTTTTCCTGTAATTATTAACATTGTTTTACTTCTAAGGCCTCAATCTGCATTGAATTAACTAGTTAGAGACTATTTTTGCCACATTTTGTATGAAAAAGACAGTGTTTCAACCTTTATTTTTTGCATGGCAGATATTTTGCTTCAACAGTCCAAGAGTTATGTGTCACCACATTGAAAATATACAGTAAGAGTAACAAATACTTTACCCAGGGCCGACTATACTGATGTAGAAATAGGTTTTGTTACTTAATTTGTGTGTCTCTCTTCAAGTGTTAATTGCGAAGCAGAATGAGAATATGGCACTACCCTTACTAAACTGAGCACTGAATCAGTAATTTGAGGTATATATGACAAATAGAAACAGTCAAAGATGCATTTGCTTGGATAAAACCCCCAAATGGGGACACAGGCAGGCTTACCTTCTCCAGAGGTGGAAGACACTGGAGGTTGGATCATTTCACTGGTTTGCGATATGATTATTATGACATTTCATCTGTTAATGAAGCTTCATAAGATCTCTGCACAAGTATGTTTTGTACATATACAGATTTGCACACCATGTACACCTGTATGTGGATATATGCATAGCTGTGTATAACTACATATTTAAGTAATTAATTTGCCAGACCTATACATTCTCTTGAGTTCCAGTTCACAGACATCAGTTTCCCTAAGTGTATTATAACTCTTACGCAGTTACACATAAAGCTGTATTGTAGCTGGCAGAAACCCCCAAACACCAATAGCTACCAAGTTTCAGTTTCTCAGCAAAGATCTTCCTTGACTGTTTCAACATCTCATCTTTTACTCCTCTTTCTCCTAAACTATCACCTCTAACTCTTCAGCGAAACTCTTCTGCTCCTGTTGTCCAAACCAGCTGCTCGCCCTTTCTGCCCTGCTGTTGCGACTGAACCTTCCCAGATGACTTGTTTTGATGTTGCCCAGTTGTCTTATGCAAGACCAATCCCATCCTGCTGTTTTGTGAGCAGGCCTCTACAGTACTATGTTATTTTCCCTATTCTCTTGCTCTTTAAATCTTGTTCAATAGAATTTTGCTGGTATTTAAATTTCTGTTCAATGTAATTTCTCTGGTATGCTTCATTAGAATATTTTTGAGTCCAAGTAGCTTTTTCTGATATGCCCTTCTGTAGACATATTGGTAAAACATTTGATGATGTGCATTATTTTAAAAACTAATTTGTAACATGAGTGAACATGACCTGTGGATAAAACTCTGGAGGATAGTAAGTCAACCATGGGGTGCTTAGTGTGCATAGCACTTTTGACTTTTAAGCTTTATTTGTGAGAACCATCCTGTATTTTTGCCTTGGCTATCATTTGCAGTTTCATATCTTTTAGTGGGCATAAAATGTTGTCATACGGTACTGTTATCAGCTACAGAATAAAGCGCTGCTAGCACTCACTTTCTATTTTAAATCCAAATACCATATTGATTTTGTAGTGGGAAGACAGGCAGGTTAGAAATGCCCTAAACAATGAGCCATCAACAAAGCGTTCGTTCAAGATACGGTAAAGATTGACAGAGTTGCAGTCCTGAATGATAAAAGGAATGAAGTTAAAGATGACAATAAAAATAGAAAGCAAGAATAAATATAAGAAAATAATATTGAAAAAAACATTCAGATCCTGAGAGAATTATTACTTTATTCGCTCTTTGCTATGAGGCATCATCCTGTGTGTTTCAATATCATGGATGTTGTTTTTTTTGAGAGCAAGAGCTAGAATGCTTGTCTTGCATCTTTCCAATACAAGTGAAAGTACCTCGTTAATGCCTGTAAGAAGGCAGCATTTGTAGCTTAATGTCCACACTCTGTACATAATGAACTAACCCTTCACCTGCCAATGCTGAGCTAATACTCCTGTTGTAAGTGCTACATAGCAGCAAAGGGAGAGAAGTTTGTAAGTTGTTGGAGAAACATGAAGTGAAATCCAGCCTTCTGATGTAGGACTGGGACATCCAGTATGAAATTAAACATCATGGTCAGTGAACCATGTCTTGAAATCTACTGTTTAGAGGTTACTAAAATTTCAGTAAACATAATCTGAGTGACAGGAAAATAACATTTTCAGTATTGTTCTCTTGGTCAAAATTCTTTTCACAAGATGTTTTAACTCTAGAAGTTATTTCTGAATAATTGCATCTAAGAAACGTGGATAAAAAAGCTACGGAAACCTCTCTGATTGATGGGTAAGCATGATATTTTGATGCCCGGGTCTAAACACAGCCATTTTGTAGTAGTATATTTGTTACTTTAAGAAGCAAAACCCAAACTTTCCTGAACTTTCAGTTGTAGACTGTATCATCTCTCTTGTTTCATGCAAGAGTAAGATATCTTGTTCAAGTTGTCCAAGGGTCCAGGCTCCAGAGGCACATGTGAAGTTTACATGGGTTTCCTAGACACTGAGGCAATTTTGTGTAAAGTATGATAGTCAGAAATTGAGTTTTTATCCTCCTCTGTCTTCATTTAGGAATTTACTCTCCAGTCAGCTTGCTTTTGTAGTATCACATGATCCTTTGGATACACATTTTGTGACAGTAAAACACTTGTTATCAAGTGTATTTGTTTCAGTCTAAGAGATAAAGTTTCTGCTTCCACTTAGGCTATGCCTGGGTTCCTGGGTACTTGTCTTTTGGCTTTTCAGCTTAGAGTTGTATTTTAGAAAATATGCTGCAGTACTTAATTTGTGCAGCATGTTGCACATTTATTTATAGCCCTTTATTTAAGAGATTTTGGCTTCTCAATATTGCTTGTATCTTTGGCATTGTTTTTCATGACTTGGAAAATAAAAAGAGAGATTAGATAGGGTGGGATATTGATGAATACTGAACGTACTGTAACTGGGTGTGACAGGATTGATACAGTAGTAATTTTTATCCACCTGAGAACGGGTTAGGGTATCGTGTGGGCAATAGTAACCTGAGGAGTGGATGCAAGCTGCTTCTCTTGGCAAGCAGTGAGTGTCGATGTGTGGATGTTGCTTCCAGCTACTCCACAGCTTTCTTTTTTTTTCTTTTAAATAAATGTGTGTATAGATTTCTGTTTTCATAATGCAGATCTATAAAGAGGCTCTTTGTACTGTGCTACAGTTGGTGTTTGTAATTAATAATACTAATGTGAAGTGGTAATAATGATGGGATCTTCCATCAACATAGTGTTATTTTATTAAATAATTGAGAACTGATTTGTTATTACAGTTTTGAAGCTTTTTGTCTGCAGCATTAGGAGCTGGTGTGAGATTTAAACTGATAGGATGCAGTGGTTGGGATGAGATAAAGGAAAGGTGGCCTGTACTCTTCAGTGATGCAAATGGGCAATAAGGAAACGTCTTTTTTTTTTAAATTTATTATTTTTTATTTTTTTAAATTAAATATCCTTGCTGGTGGTCATGGCTGACTGTAATAAAGAACTTGCAAGTCCTTCTGATTACACCAACCATTGCACAGGGTATTCTAGTGCTGCTGAACAGGAGGGTCACCACTGAGCTTTTGAACCATGTTTCTGGCTTACAGAAATTACTTCAACTCCCACAGGGGCTATCTTGAAGCGTGCAGAGTCAACAGTTCAAAAATGGGTACAGCATTAGGAGAGGCTGAAGAAAAGGCTAACTGATGTGTGAGTGTGAGATATCTCTTTCTCTGTGTAGCAGACAGGTTCGTTAAAGTCAGGTAACCATAGCTGCAATCACGTATTCCAAGAGAAAATAATGAGCTGTTCTTCAAAGATGGGCTCAAATTTATCTTTTCTAACCCTTGCTCTTCTTCCACCTTCCCTGTACACAGCTTTCCCCCCTCTTCTCTACCCTGTCTTATCTGTTTGGAAGAATTTTAATAAATGTAGGTATGAGCACGTTCAGCTAACAGATGATCATAGACTGTCACGTGTAACTTGCTAATTTTAAGGAACCGGTACCATTTGTTGTGGATACATTCTTTTTAGCTATTGTCAATCAATCAAAACTGGCAAAAACCAGTCCTACCTTTAGGCACTTCTTTGTCAGTTTTTTCCTCTCTTTTGCTTTTTGTAATAGCAGTTACAGATTTTGCTTTTTTCCTTTTGTTTTTTTTTCTAAGTATGAAATGTTCACTATAATGTTACAGCCTCCTCCAGTCTTGGGAGAACCTGAGCTCTGTTTTAACCTGCTCAATAATCACACAAATTTCATACTGCTCTGTGTTTTTTTTATAGTTCTGTGTTTGCAACTTTATGATGTCTCTGCATTCAAAAACAATCAGAGAGCTCTGCTCAGAGTAAATACTTAGTAGAAAGGCAGCAGTACTCTTGTGGGAGGATGTGCTCCAGATGAGAGAGAAAATAGTGTGTCGCACTCTGCTTATCTACTTTGTCCTTGTGTGCTCAAGGGTAGGGCACAGTTCAGTCTAGCTTAATTGATGCACACTCTGTGGTCTACCTGTGATGATGCTGTTACTGCTTGTTTTAATGGTTGCTGATTTGACTTCTTGTCATACTGTGTGCTCTGACTGTACTTCAAGGTGTATTACTCACTGAACTAAACCTTCCTCAGTACAGGGAAGGCATTTTTATCCCCTTTTTCCTTGGTGACTTTTTTCTCCCCCTTCTCTCTCTTTTTTTTTTTTTTTTTTTTTTTTTTCTTTCTAGCTTCAATTGTGTTAGAACATGGTGTTGTGGGTACCTTTTCATGCTCGTGTCAGGTTTTCAACCTTCATCAAAGACCCTGTGTGCAGAACTAGATTCTGTACTCTGACAAAGACCTACCTAAATTCTCCAGTATTGTTAAGAACCCAGACACATGTTTTTCTTCTTGGAGGAGAGAGAGAAATGGGAAAGGAATGAGAGATGCTGTTAGGATTAAGAGTCTCTTACTTCCTTCAGCTTTAAACTGATCTTTTAGTCTATACTGCCACTGCCATCTAGCTTCTGGCCTGCTTCAGCTAGCTGTACTTGAATTTGTCTCAACCCTTTTCTGTGTGCATAGTGTTCCTGTCAGGAAACATAGTTAAATGGTTTACTCCCTAAAGAAGCAGAGCCTTCACTATAACTTATTTTTTCCCCCTGCCCATTTTGCTTTTGTTGCACCTTTCATACCATTGCTTTATCTTAACTGGTGTTTTATGTGAGATGAATATTTTTTTTTTGAAAAATGAAAGCTCCCCTTAGTCATCAAATAGTCCCAGTCTCATTGCTTTATGGAAGGAAAGACTAACAAGAGCATGGATGAGAAAGAGCTGTTCAGTGGCAGAGCAAAACATAACTTCCAGTGTATTTGTCTTGGAGTAGAAGTAATGAATGTCCTCTATTGAACAAGTAACCTATTGATTACGGTGTAACCAGTGTACTCTCAAATCTCTACCATGGCTTTTTGTTTTAATGGATATAAATATCTACAGCTTTTATCATCTCAGTTTTGAGAAATATCAAGGGTTACAGCGAGTGTAACAAAGAACTGCTCATCAGTTTTGATATCTTCTGACTTGAAGAGCCACTTTGTCAACCTTGCAGTTATCTAAAGATGCTGGTAAATTTGCATTACTCTTATGTAATTTGAAGACAAAATTATTCATGCTTCATCTCTTTAATAAAATTTTTGCTATGGCTTTCTTCAGCTATCTGAAGAGGGATTACATAAAGAAATGTGCTGTTTAATGCATTTATCAAGTAGAAAAAGGCTCCTCTTTTAGCTGAGTAGCCTTTCTAAGCATTCCTGTTTCTTTTTTCTGTTTTGTTTTTTATAAATCTGTAAACATCAGAATTATCAATTCTGATATATTGGTAGGGAAAGTTCTTCAGAGATCAGCACTGTTAGCCTTGCACATCAGTGAAAGGGTATGCTGGAGATGCTGAATCTGTAACAAGGCAGCTGCTTCCAAAATGTTCAATCATTCTTACTAAATAAGCTAACAGAAATAAATTCCTCCTAACAGTCAGCATGCACCTCACCTCTCCATTGTTCAGTTTGACTTCCCTTTTTCCTTGCTTATCTAGTTTCCTGGCAGTTTTCCAGTTAACTACTGAATCATACTTAGGAACATACATATTTACTACATATGCATGTATGTGTACACAGAAGTATTTATAAGTTTTGCTAGATCTTTGAATACTAGTGCATCTGTTGAGAGTCCTGGGCAGCTTTATTTCATCCACGTGTCTTCCTTGAGTTCACAATTCTTTTCTCTTTGATTCGATTGACAGAAGCTTCAAACATCAGATTCACTTTATGAATATACACAAAATTTGTATTTTTCTGTTACATTCCAAGAGGGCATATCTTCATTCACATTTCAGGTCCTCTATATGTTGAGAAGTCAGTGGGGAATTTATAGTTGTTCTATCCGTGCCTTATCTTCAAAGAAACTGAAGGGTCCTACATGTTTCATTGTTAGGGTGACGTTAGTGGTTGCTTGAGGAGTTCTTCCTTACCTTCTGCAGTTCTTGAACTGAACTACTAGTCATTGATTTCCTCTGCTCTTTCAATTAGTGGCTCCACAAAATCACAGAGTCAGGGTATTATTCCACTTCACTGTTTCTGTGTTTCCTCACTCTCTCTACCTAGGTTGTAAAGTCCTGCTTTTTAATCTTGTTTAGTTATCTGGGCATTTTAAAACCATCTTAATGTCATTCTCATCACCAGACAAAAATAAGTCCAATTTTTATATGGTCCAATTAGATTATTTTTGGCTGCTTTCTGAGTTCTAATGAAATGAAGGTTTAATTGGGTTGATGTGGTGCCAGAATGAATGTTCTCTTCCTGCAACTTGGTTTTATTTACAAAACAAGAAGTTGGAACTTGCAGCAATTTTATTTGATAATGTTGAAAAAAAAAAATCAGCTCAGTTATGTGCTTGAGTGTATGTGGAAAGAAGAGTTGCATTATTAGATGTTTTGTCTATAACTGTGAAGCCAGAGGCAAACTATTCAGAAGAAATGCTTTATAAAGCCCGATTACTTTATTACCTCTCAGCTAATATACAGGGGTTTGAGATGGGTTAAATAATTTGAAAATTCTAGTGAGTAAGTGAGATTTATGATAAAGCTATGCATGTGTATGTGACAGAAAGCAAACTGGGAGTGTGTATATATAGACAAAAGGGAAATGGCATGCGAAGGCCAGCACCGTTGGACATGATGCTTTCATTTGGGATGATGTATCCTTTATTCACACTGTGTACTATACCTATCTATACAAATTCACACTAATAACATTGCCCATTGTCTTTACAGGGCACCTAGGGCTTTCTCAGATAGTACACTGAGGTTTGGATGAGTAACACTGCTTTGTTTCAATGTATTGCTCCCATCCTCTTTCTCACTGAATGGAATCCAGAAGACTCTGGTGTCAGTTTGATGGAGAAACATGCCCAAGCGGCAGCATTTGTCTCCTTGACATTTAAAGAAGGCAGTTGTGATAGTGTCTGTAGGTTCAATTCTCACTTTTATCCTGCACTTAAACTTCTTATTAAGGTCATGCAGGACACCTTGGCACCACTTAGCTTGACTTCTATCTGATGCTGAAGAATTTGCTAAGTTGTCTTTTAAGAGTAATGTTCTGAGCGAAATAGATCTAAATGGATGTATTGGGTAAAATAAATTCACCTGCAGTCCTGCAAAAAAGAACTGTAAATCTTGCTATGACCCTGTTCACTAAGGAGATTTGTTTATAGCATTATATGAAAAGAGGAACAGCAGAGAAAGCTATATAGATATTCAATAGTCATTTAAGAGGGAGAATTGCACAGCTTGTGGGATTACGGAATAAGGAATTTTGTACTTCCAGGTCATTACTTTGAATTCAAATACACTCCTGGTAGTAATAAAAATTTGTTAGCAGATGACAGTTCTTCAGCTGCACGTATGAGTTGAGGTTTTCTCTCCAGCTGGTAATGGGCAGATGCCTGCTACACAAAACCAGTGTCACAGCTGACACCATTAGATACCTTTATTGACAGCCGCAGTGGGGGGTGGTCAGCACTTAAGTACATAATAGCAGAGTCACCTCTTTGACCTTAGATTAGATTCTTCTGAGGTGTTCTGCAGTAGGCTTTGTGCAGAGAAAAGTTTAGCAGGTAATATTTTTTTCCTGTTTTATTTGATACTGTTGAACATTGCTTCAGTGAACAGTAAGTAAAAATTAAGGGCAATTTCCAAATCATTGCTCAGTGGTATAAATACCTTATTAGAGACTATGTGGTATTCCTTCTTGTGTATGGCACTGAACAGCCTTTCCATGAGGAAATAATCTGTAAAACTGCATTTAATAAGATTTTTGGCAGATGATAGCATTCATTTCTCTCACTGTTTGTTTTTCTGGGGTTTACCATTGCTGGCACTGCTGAATAAGAAAGCTAATTTATTCTGGATGTGTAGGTATTACAGAACACGACTGCCTTTGAAGAGAAGATGCAGTGCCTTTACCACGTCTGATTTAAAGACAGTTGTCCTTTGGAGTTTGGAGAAGTAAATTCTCCAAGTGGCAAGTGCTTGTGACTGCTGCGTGACTCATTAAGTGGGCAGCTTCCACAAAATAGTTTTTCACTCATGAAACTAAATAATCTCTTGTGGTTTCTCAGAGGTTTGTTTTGCTTGCAATGTGAGGGAATTTTATGTGGAGCACTTGCTATCACACTAATACATGCAACAGGAAAATCAATTGTCTCATGATTCCTAAGATATGGAGGCTGCCATGAAACTCTTTGAAGTCCTTTGATTGTGGAAAAGAAAGATGTAGCTTTAAAAAAGAACATATCACATCTGTGTTATGTGTATATGCACACCCGTGCCATGAGTAAAGGATGTGGAAGAGGAGCAGTTCTGAGTGATGTCAGGAGGATTCTATATGCATGTGGCTGTGCTGGCCTGAAGAACAGTGTGTTCTCTCTTGCAGCTCTTGAGTAAACTCCAACTTCCTTGAAGGTGGACACCAGCCATTTTCTTGTGGCTTGCCGTCAAGTAAGGAGAGCGCCGATGTGAATTTCAATCCAAACAGTTTGATCTTGGTGACTGGAGTTATTTCCAGTTACTGTTTAAAAAGTAGTGTGACCGATTGTAGTGGATCTCGCTGCTTCCTTTGGCTGGGGTTTTTGAAAAGGCAGAGTAAAGAAACCTATATAAACCCCTCATACTATTTAGAAATGTAAAAGATGTTATAAATTGCGACACAACGGGTCGTAATTCAATTATAATTTTATTAATTAAAGTAAATAGAATATGAGCAAAAAACAGCGCTGGACGACAGGAGAGTTTTCACTCTGCCAAACTGTCGCAAATAAACAGTTTAAACAGTCCCCTTTTATACATTTTACTTCCATGTTCGTGACGTAGTAGAGGTACTCTGCATATGCTTGAATTGATGTTTGGGGGTAGTTTTCTATCTCCTAATTGTAAAATTCTTCCTCTCTGTCCCGTAGCTGACCCCCTTATTAGTGTTTTCGTATGGGTCTGTTAGTTTCTGGAATTCTTTGAAGTGTTAACTGGTGATTGTCATGGATATCTTGTCCTTGATGATACCTTATCTGGCGATGTCTCCTGCGGAAGGGGCGTCTGGCAACTGTACCGGCGAATTTGTAGTTTAACCTTTACACTAGGCTTAACATAAATCTTAATAAACAATATCCTATTTTATAGCTCTTTACAAAGAGGAACAAGATTTCTTGATGTCTTTTTTTTTTTTTCCCCTATCATGATACTGATTTTCATCTTAAATTGAAGTATATTTTTTCTGTGTCAGATCTTGAATGTGCTTCAGAGAAGCCAATCTGTACTTCTGCCATTCCTATAGCATAGTCTACATTACATCTAGGATTTTTGACAAATTATTTGTAAATAATTAGAAAATCAAATTGCAAACACAGTATACAGTATTATTTGCTCTGAAGACAGTAAGGTTAAGCACAGATTTTAGCACTCTGTATGTATGTGTTGGTGTGTTTTGTTTTTCTTTTTTAAATTCTTAGTCCTGTTATGAGAAGTTTTAAATGGAAATGCTGATAGATTTTTAAACATTTGAGTCAGTGTGAGCTAATTAAGTAAAACTTGGCATGGAGTAGCAATCTCAGTGCTGATGAACATGGCAGACTTGCATTCCTGCCACTTGGGGACAGTTGACACATGGCAGAAGTGATTTTGCCATGTGCTATATGTCTTATGAATTGTCACGCCAATTAATATAAACTCTGAAGTCTGTGTCTTTGTTCCACTCTTAGGAACAGTTTACCTTGTGTATATTTATTGTAGAGTGCCTGACTTCTGCATTTATTTTATGGGAATTATGGCTTCTCCTTTCTCTGTTTTTCTCTGTTTTTCTCCCTCTTGCCTTTCACATTCTCCCTCTGCCACCCCACCCCCATACTGATACTATCGTTGATGTTTTTCAGCTGTGCTGAAGAGCAAGTGTAGGTGAACCAAGAAGTTATTTAAAAGTCAATTGAGTTGTTCCTACCAGTCAACAGTGTTGTGTCTTACACAGTTGAGAATCTCAAGTGCTGGGCTAGTGTCAGGTTTGCTGCAGTAGTAAAAGTGAATTGTAATCCAAATCCACTGTCTCGTGGGGAGAGCTTAAGAAAGGATATGGTTGGAGGCTAGAAATTTGAGTGGCTGCCTCTTGGGGCTGCACTAGGAGTCAGAAAAACCCTGGAATTGTGACAATTAAATTCATGGGTTTCTAAAGGATTTCATGTCCTAAAACTCTTGCAAGCCATGTATATGATGGAAGTCCCACTGGGAGTCAGGAAGGCTATTACAGCCCCTAGCTTCAGCTCAGAGCAGAGAACATGAGCAGTGTATTTCACCTTCTGACATGCACGTTTTATGTCTATAAATGTCTGGTGTTTTGGCTTTCTATGTTTCAGTGATAAGCCTACTATTAAGAGAAGTTATGTTTTTAACGATTACAAATATTAAATCTATGACGCTGCTGGAATTGTTGGGTGAAAAATTACCCTTATACAAGGAAATACTTGTAAAATGTCAACACAGTATAAACACATGTTCCAGAGTTGCAGAGAAATTAAATTGCTTCTGCAGCCACAGAGTAGATTTGAATTCTTGATCTTAGCAGGTACTTCAGAAAATTCCCATGTCTTAAAATTTCGCAAAGTACAGTTTGTGTCTATCTAACATAACTCTCTGTAGAGAAGAATCCCCTTTGTGTGCAGACAGGAACCTGGTCTGTTTCCAGTGAAAGTGAAACAGAGGATTGAGTTTCTAAGAGAAATTATTACTGTAACAGTTGAGCCTATGTGGTATATCATACAAGATGGCTTCAATCCACCTCTGCTTGTTTTAGACTAAGTTGATGAAACAGAGCAAACCCTTACATGTTTTCACCAGTTTTAATTCAGCAATTCTTAAAGCTTTTTTTAAAAAATACATTTTTGCATTTATTTCAGGTCTAGAAATAAAATAGTAACATTACATAAGTTCAGGTTGTGAGTGCATGCTTTAAAAACATGCAGTGGCTTCATTTTAACTTCTTAATACATGTGGTCTTTATATGCATAGCCAGGCACTAGAAAATCAAACCAAATGCATGTAAAAGGAAAAGGCTTCTAAATCCGGTTTAGTCTCCTTCCCATAGTCACTGCTGTGAATAATTTCCAATTTCTTGGTTTTTTTTTTTTTTTCTTTTTTTTCTGGAGACCTCTGGAAAGTGACTGACAGGATTGCAACTATGTCTGTTAGAAGGAGGATTCATTTGTCCTTAGGTAAAACAAAAGCAATATGGTTGTTTTTTTGAGGAAGGATCAGATAATGGATCAGCACTAGTCAGCAGTGTTCCAGCCTTGACCTTCATGACAAAACAGGACACCTAACAAAATCCAGTAAAAGTGCCAGGGAAGAAACCCAAGTGAGCACAGCGCTTGTGAAACTTGGCTTTTGATGACTTCAGCTTACATTGGCTGCTGGGGTTAAGGGCTCCACATCGAGACTCTCCATCTCTCTTAAGCTGTAGACTGCTCGTTGTAATAGATCACATAGTTTTTAAAAGCTGCATCAGCAAGTGTGTTGAAGGCATCAGTCTCACAAGTTTTAAAAGTGATCCCATCCTGATAAGGAGTTTCTTTTTTTTTTTTTTTTTTTTTTTTTTTTTTTGCAGAGTAACAGCTGATATTTCTTATTCTTCCTGTTATCTGTAGTGCTTTATGAGGGAGTTTAGAGTTTTTCGTTTGTCTCTCAATAGTCTCTCGAAGTCTGCTTATTTAGCTGGACTCTCCTTGCAAAACACTGACATTTTCTGAAGGAAGTAGATAGTATTCTCTCAAACCCCTTCATTGGTTTAATCTGATAGATGCTAGGTTTGATAGATAAGTTGATTTCCATCATTCAATAGTTGATGGATGTGAAGAGATCAGTAGCAACTCCACAGTGTAATTTAATGTGAAGGACAGTTAATATTGCTTACAAATATGTCATCAGTTCTTGGAAAATCAGTACCAGTGGGATTAATAAAATAAATCTGAATATCTTAACCAGACCTTTTCTACAACTTGATACAATTACAAGGTCTGAATTCACTGTTTTGGCAATGGGTCATACAGTGAAAGAAGGTGGATGATTGCATGTCGTACGAGAGAAAGCAAAACGAATGAAACAGCAATCTCCGTTAGAGGAAATTTAGTTCTTGAACATGGAGAGATATGATTTGTTTGATTAATAATAATTCAGGAACACAAACGAGGCACAGGGAAGACCTCACACTGAAGTAATAAGAAAAACATGTTTTAGAAAAGAGCTAGTTTGGATACAGATAAGTTTGTGACAGTAACTGCCTGCTTAGGAACAATTAATAAATGCTTGAAAAAACTTTTGAGCCATGATTGACTGATTTACATGCTTCATGTATCCTGGTAAGCTTCTGATTATTACTGCTTTGATTGCTTGTCGCAATGTAGATGCTAGTATTTAAAAAGCTGGAACTTGAAACTAAATTAATTTCGTGTTTGTCTTGGGTCTTCAGGGTTGGTTTATTTGTTTTGTTTTAAGTTTATTTGGTAAAAGTAAGAGTACAAAGGAAAATATAACACGCAGATTTGATTCAAATAAATCAGTCATAAATCAGGGCCTCTTTCATACTTAATCAAGGAGAGAACTTGTATATTTAACTGGACACATTGCATAGGCTTACAGCTGAAGTCCATTCTTAAATGTCTTGGTAACCACAAGTCTTACCCCTAGGCATTTGAATTGGGTACAGCCATTATCCTAGTGTGATTACAATATGTTTGTGTATCTGTCTGTCAGATCTTAGCTTTTCCCCCTAACAATCTACAGGACTATTATAGAGTGAAAATATTTAATATAGGTGGGCTTTGTCTTTCTTTCAAGACAAGACAGAACATCAGTGGTTTTTTGGGACTGATAATCTGGCTAGGACAAAGTATTACAGATGACATTTATTGGCTTGGTCAGTAGGTTCAGTGATTGATACTTAACAAATACATGATTGTATCTTGATCATTCAAGCTTGTGAAATAACTCATAGAGAATCCTTGGGTTCCAGCATGTTCCTGAATAGATTCATTACAGGGAGCTGGGCTGCTTACCATTGCTGACAAAGACAATTGTTTTTTTGGTAATTGTGATAGCAGTTCTTCATGTGCATTTTCCTTAGAGACACTTTCTTTCCAAAGGATTTAAAGAACAAAATATATAGTGGGGATCTAGAGTAGTTGCTGAAGTATAGCAGTGCTGGTTGATGAAGTCCTTGTGTCAATGTGCTTTGTTGAGAGTGGGTTACTATATTCTCATTCTTGACTCAAGATGCATCAGTGCACATCAGCTTAGGTCTTCACAATAGCTAGAAGTATTCATAATTGGCATAGTGGAAGAAATAAAAAGGGAAATAAAAAGAGAACCAGTCCTAATTTGCTCATTCTGAGGCTGGAATGTTATGAAATTACTGAGCCAATTTATCTGCCTTCAGTATAAAGAAACTTCTCCCTGAACTTCCCCTCATTACTTGGAAGTAATAGTTTTGAGATTAGGGGCCCAAAATAGTTTCTAACATGAAGTGGCATACTGCTTCTTCCTTTTGTGATTGAATAAAACAAATTAAAAATATAAAGAATATGTGCTTCATAAGACTAAACATTTGAAACAATACAGCATAATTTGTTGCCCATGGTGGCTTAAAGGGGTGTTCTCTAATCTTAGCCAAAAGCATAATCTGAATTTGAAAACCAGTTGAGAATGCAGTGCTAGCATCTTAATGTTTTCCTAAATTCACTTTTGAGCTTAGTAATTAGGATTTAATATGACACAAATGTATTTGCATGCATGCCTTGACACACACTGGAAACATCTTCATAAATGAGAGTTCCTGCAAATCCCATGTTAACTTGACAGAACAGAGGAGTAAGAGCCACTTAAAACACAATTGTATAAAAAAAGAGAGCTTTCTAAACGGCTGGTTTATTTAGCACAGACTGATATTTACATAAACTGATATGTGTTGAAGAAACAAAGGCAAAAAGTTTTTTAGGCTGTTGCTCTCATAAGCCAAATCCTTTAATAGTATGATGCCATCCTGTGATAAATGCTGAGCACAAATAATCTTGCAGCTGCAGTTCCTAATTACAATACCTAATTGCATGTGGTTTATATTTAAGCGTTAGGTATGTCGTAGCTTACAGTCACAAGTTTTCCGCTTCAGTTTCTTCACATCTCTCCTGAGGTGTATTTTTAATGTGTATTAAAACAGCTTGGCTGTCAAGTTTGTGAAGAGATTTGTAACACTGAAACAAAATTTATAGTGAGTGGTGTTTTGTGGAAGCAGAGATCAAACTTCAGCTGGCAGGCCTGGCACATGGGAGATAAACTGTACTGGAGAGCCCTAGCAAGACAGCAACCAAGACACTTTAATAATGTTTCTCTTTGACAGATTATTCTAAAATAAGGTCATCATTTCTTAAAATTTTATTAGTTTTAAAGAGAAATGGAACTTGGAAATTTGTGTGCTGGGAACTCCTTTACAAGTGCTTTGTTCTGAGGTTTTGTTGGTTTGTGGTTTGGGATTGGACACAGGTGGCTGTGTGTTGAAGGCAGTGGAGGCTTCTGTTATTTTCTAGCACAGGTGAGGCAAATTACTTAGTTTTAGCAGCTGTACACTTTTGGTCCGTTCTCAGGTGCTGGCAGGAGTGGGAAGAGAGTCTCTGTGAGGGCAGCTGAGGGACTGCTCTGTGATGGTGCCTTGGGGAAGGAGTTCTAGGAAGGGCCAAAACCTGCTCAGGCTGTGAGGACAGAAGTGTCAGAGCCGGTAGAGCAGGAGGAGGGGCAGGAGGGTGGAGCAGAAATGCACATTGGAGCCCATGCCGGTCTTCCAGCAGGACCAGTGAAGTCATTCTTTGCCTGTACTTAGCACCGGTAAGGCCACACCGAGAGTACTGTGTCTGGTTCTGGGCCCTTCAATTTAAGAAAGATGTTGAAGTGCTTGAATGCATCCAGAGAAAGGCACCAAGGCTGATGAGGGGTCTGGAGCACAGCCCTGTGAGGAGCAGCTGAGGGTGCTGGGAGTGTTCAGCCTGGAGAAGAGGAGGCTCAGGGCAGGCCTCATTGCTCTCTACAACTATCTGAAAGGAGGTTGTAGCCAGGTAGGGTTGGTCTCTTCTCCCAGGCAACCAGTGACAGAACAAGAGGACAAGCCTCAAGCTGTGCCAGGGCAGGTTTAGGCTGGATGTTAGGAAGAAGTTCTTAACAGAAGGAGTGATTGGCATTGGAATGGACTACCTGGGGATGGTGGTGGAGTCACCATCACTGGGGGTCTTTAAAGAGAGACTGGATGAGGCACTTAGTGCCATGGTTTAGTTAATTAGAAGGTGTTAGGTGGACTCGATGATCTCAAAGGTCTTTTGCAGCCTTTTCCAGCCAGGTTAATTCTGTGATTCCATGCTGGAGCAATGTCCTCAGGAATCTGTGGCTTGTGGAGAGCCCACATGGGAGCAGTCCTTTGAGGCCTGCTGCTTCAAGAACTCAGGCTAGAGCAGTGCAACACCGCTGTCATGTGTAGAGACAGTGACTTCCCTGAATCTGCATGAGGTTTTGAGCTGTAGCTCTTTTCCCTAAATTCCACACTATTCACACTAAAACGTGCATATCTTTTTAACAGGCAGAGTAAATCTCTCTGTAATTCATGAAGTGTAAGTTTTAATTACTGCAGTGAGCACTTAACTGACCTTTTCAGCTGTCCTTGTCTTTCTGCTTATTTGTCGAATTGTACATTAGACTCCCTGACTTGAAAGTAAAATGGTTCTCTGCTTTGTAAGACATCAGGGATCCCAAAGGAGATTATAGTGGTTGCTACTCTGGCCCATTCCTGAGTGCAATACTGAATACATTCTCTCAATCCAAACAATACTGAAAAAGTAAATATTACTTCAAAAGAGAGCATTTCTTAGTTTCCTATGAAGGGCTTTTTGTGTTTATCCTTTCAATTCCCAAATAATTCTTCACATAGATTCAAATGGGTCAAGGACCTTGGTTGCCTTAAAGCATTTATCGTATTAAATGCTTCTTCCCCTCCTCCATTTGCTTGCCCTTGTGGGTACCTGTGGAAGAGCAGAACAACAGTTCACATACAGTGAAATTTTCCCTAGAATTCTCTCCCATCTGCCTGAGATTCACAGATCAGGGATTCTCTAAAAAAGAGGTAGGACTTTTGTGTTTCAAAGCTCTTGACAAATGGCTTTTTGAATACACTTGTCATATATGCATAAGCTTCATATAAAACAACTTTGTTTCCACCTGCTATACGGTTCTCTGTTGTAATGCACCCAGGTTGGTTTCTCATCATTCCTAACTTTTCTTCTAATCTGTAATTTGAGTTTGTTGTTGATCTAGTCTTGTGCTGTACCATCTTTCTTGGGCTTCTTTTTCTGTCCGTGTTATTCTTGGCTGCTGCAGTTGTCCCTTCATAGTATATTTTGTTTGTTGTCGTTTTCTGCTTGTTTATTTGTAATAATCCCTGGTCATTTGCTTGCAAACTGATATTTACATCTTCACCTGTGACACAACCAAATGAAAACCCACATAAACCCCAAGCTACTGAACTCACTACTTTGTAATCTGAAGTTTTAGATTTGTTCTTAGAGTTCTATTTTTGCTTGTCGTCTTTTTCTAGAGTGGTGTTTTCAGTTTAATTCTTGCTTTTTAAAATTTGCTCAGGCTTTGTGTTATTATGGACAGAATGAACTCCTCATTCTTGTTTTCAGGCATATGTTGTATAAAACCGTCTAGGCTTTTGTGTCTGATGTAACAGTTTGGCTTGTGATAAGAGGACACAGGTACTGCAGCATTCAGTCACCCTGTGCTCATCTCTCTATTTGTTTTAATTCTTGCTGGTAAGTCAGTCGCTTTGTTGAAGGAAGACAGATGTGTTGAAAGAATTGTTTTCATTAGTGCCATTATTTTTATTTTGTGCCTTCACAAACTCAGCAGATCTATAGAAATTCAGTAGATGGACAAATCAAAAGTCAGAGGAACAAAATTAGGCATCCAATATTACTTTCTGATCTTGAAAACAGGAAAATGTTGTCCAAAGTGTCAAGGTCAGTAATCTGTGTTTTTACAAATGTGATTTTTCTATAAGGCATCTGTTAAAGGGTGAAAGGTTGTCATCATATACAGTAATTCCAGTAGTTAGCTACCTCATTTCTTGCTTTAAAATAATGCTTTACATGTATGGATGTATTTGTGCATACACATTTGTCACAGATACAAGCTAATGAGGAGCACTGGTTTTTCTAGTAGGCTGTAGGTTATGTTTGCTTCAGGAAGACACAAAATGTCTGCAGTCCATGTTTTTTTTTATACGCATATTTCATAAAGAAGCTTACTGGTGTCTCCAAGATGTAATAGAAAGAAAAACCAGTTTGAGTAGCATAGTTTTACTAGGCTGCACGTTAAGTCATTGACATGATTTGAAACTATGTTGGTGTAACTTGGAATTCTTCTGTAGTCATCTCTTCTCCATTTGTTTCAGTCTATTTGGAGATCAGCTGCAGGCTTGCTTCCATCTCATGTTGAGATAGTTCTGTCTTCCTGCCTAAAAACAAGAGCTTTGGAAGAGGAGATATTTTAGCACTTAAAGTGTGAGCTGACAAAGGATGCAGGAACAACCAGAAAACTGCAGATGAAGTGCAAAGAGTAAATTAATTTTTGTTACTTTCGTGGATCAGGGGATCCCTGAAGCAGTACCTGGGCTGAGACACGGACATGGGGACACAGGCACCGCAGAACTCAGTTCTTGCCAGAGGATCTCCAAACCTGCTGCTCCCACCTGTCTATCAGGATTCATGCAGGCGTAGTTTGCCACTGTGCTTGGTCTTTTCTGCAGTGGTGCAGGATGGTGTTTAGCATGTTCAATGGGAGGCTTCTCAGTCGGTCACAGACCTGTTATTTAAACAGTGCTGGTCTGCCTGTCAAGCACACAAGACTAAGCATCATACATGTGGTGTTCTACACTCCAACTGCAAGTCACTTGAGTATGTTCACAATCATCCACCTCACCATTCTGATGTTATTTTCCCACAGCTACTAAATGTGAATGCACAAAATTTGCCTCTTTTTCCCCCCCTCCCCCCACTTTCATAAACTCCTGCCTTGCGTTTTTACTTCCAGCTTATCAAAAATGTAATGTGCACAGTGTCCCTTTATTGGGTGCCTGAGAAAAAGAGCTGCCGATGATTAGATTGGCTGTTCTTTCTCTTTCTATTGGTCCAGCATAAAGCAACATTTGCTTCCTGAATGTTAGCCAAAAATCATCTTCTCTCCAGCTGGATAGGGATATTTCATCATCTTTAAAAACTGAGGTGACCATTATGTTGTTATTGTTAGGCAATTATTTCCTGTTCTCATACAGATTTACCCTTTGACTGGCTCTGGCCATGATCTACCTGGCAGAGAAGCTAGTGAAGACTAATCAAAGCTTGTGAGAGCTTCCGTTGCTGTTCTGAAATTTATTGCCTTCTGCCCCTGTTGCCTTTGCTACTGCTCAGCTGTTTCTGAAATGCACCCATCATCTTTCTTAAAACTTTCACTTGGTAACTGGTTACCTTTCTTACCCCAGAGTAGAAGAGGGGCGTCACATGGTTTTATTCTTCCTTGTACAATGCTTGAACTTGTAAGAAGTTGAGTGGGGGCTTATTACAGTATCTCTTCGTTCCTTGCTTATGACCAAGAAATTACTGCGGGCAGAAGATCCCTTGCCATCAGTTACCCTCCTCCTCTTTTTCTCCTGGAGTCCCCCAGAGGGTTCACTGATCCCATTCAAATTCCTTCACAGTGAAAGGGTGAAAAGTAGTGGACGTAGCTGGACATAGGAAATTCTTCTCGGATATTAGGGAAAAAATGTTAACAAAAAGGTTATACAAAGACTGGAGTAATGATCAAGAAAGGCTGTGGAGTCACTGTGCCTGCTGGGGTATGGTGGGAGATGTTGGGAATGTTTGGAAAAAATAATATATACTTTTCTTCTGCTTTAGATGTATAGGACTGACCTTTTCCTGTAAACATTTGTATAAATGTTTACATACATGTAAATAAATATTTTATCTCAGCAGCTGGTTTTCAGTACTGATTTGGAAATACAAAGCAGGTGTGAGAGAGAGAGGCTGTTTGTTTCTGTCTTTGAAGCATCTGGTATGGCACAGGGTGAGAGCAATACTGAACTGGATGGGTCACTAATCTGAGCCAACACTTTGAGGCACATGCTTTGTTCATGGCATTGACTAGCTGAACATAAAACTATTCTGGGTTTTACCTTTCATTTCAGTGCTCTGTGTTAGGCTTCTTGTTTTTCATACAAGTTTCCAAATTTTACTTTTGTCTTGAATAAAATCAGAAAGTGTGTAGGTTTTTGCTGTTGTTCTTCCTTCCCCCCCACCTCCCCCCCGCCCTTTTCCTGGATTCATTGTTTACTGTATAAATGATGCAATTAATATATGAGAGTGTGGGTGAAGTCACCCTTTCAAAATTCACTTTTTTCTGCTGTCTTACATGACATTTAAAATATATTTTTGCACCTAAAATCTAATACATACTTCACGCAGTTCTGAGGTTTCAAATGCCTGCTTGTGCTACTGAGAGTGGAAGAAAAGGAAACAACTGATTTTCCTTTATATTTTTATAACTTCAACTATGGTTTGTTGTTCTTTTTTCCCTTTTTTAACTAGCCTGCTGTTTCCCTTCTCTTCTGTTTTCTAATACTGTTATGCAGGTAAAGATTTACAACATCTAAGCTAATAACACTAAACACTTGGTGTTTAATTGGTGGAGATTTGGGAGAAGGCCCAGACTAATTAACACCAATTCCTACTCCATCGCAAATTTTTAATGGGTCTTATGACTAGATCCTTTTGGAACTAAAGTTATATTGAAGATATACTGAAAATAGAAAATAAAGGTGTATATGGTCACCTTGAGAAACCATCTGTTACCAGTAAAATGCTTGTTTCTTATAAGTAACAAGCCACAGATACAGTATGAACAGTGAGTTTCCCTTTTGCAATGGCATAAATTTTCCTGAAGTTTTCTCCAGATTATATCCATATACTTTTAATTTCACAATTACCTTTCTCTTCTTTAATAATGGAATATTTAGTGACTAATGGCCAATATTGCTATGGGAAGTTGCAAGACTGATACTAGTTTGTGTTTATAAAAATATTTGCTACCATGTCTAAAAGACAGAAAAGGAAGGGATTGTTAAAGTTCAGCGCTCTAACATGTTAGACATGTGGTCTTCTCTAGCTATTCAAGCTCCTTTCATGGCATCAAAAGGACACTTCTCAGGAGAGATCTGTCTCTCATACCAGTAGCAGATGAATACATTAGAAGGTGTCCTTAATGCATAGGCAGTTAAAATCAGGTGAAGTGAAATGAACCCAGCCTACAAGAAAAATGACTCATTTGGATAATTTTCCACAGGGGCTTTGAATGAGCAGGAGCATCTAAGGAGTTTACTGTCATCAGTTTTCTGGGTTTTGAATCTTTTTGCTCTGTTTCTGTTTCATTGACTGAGCTGGTTTAGTGGAATTCTCACCATCTTCAAACTGACTGCTTGAACTTCTGTTGGTTTAGGACCAGAGAGCTCAGGATGGTAACAGATTTAATACCTTATTTCTCTACAGTTCCTCTCTTTACTCTCTCACTCGGAGTGCCTTAGCTAACTACGATTTTATATTACTCTTGGCACTGTGGGATATTGCTGGTCAGAAATCACAAGTTAAAATTATTGTCATCTTTTCAATGTTAAAACAAGAAACCTTACTAAAACATTCTACCCTCTGGAATACAGTGCTGTCAAGTGTCATGGGAATGTGAGTTTAAGCAGTCTGTCATTGCACCTGAATGTAAATCTTGTGTTGTTAATCTTGGTATAAGGGAATACCAAATTCAAATTACTTGATACGATTCTACTAAAACACTTGGCATTGGATGTCTTGCAGCTCACACTAGTGTTTGAAATTCTAGTCTACTAGGAGATACTGGACAATGTTTCCTTTCAAATAAATTATAATGTCTGGATTCCTATAATGATTTCTTTTTTTATTAAATGCAGTTAAGTAATTGGTCTGGGTATCTGGAGAGATGGTGGAATTTCTGTCACTTCTGTTTATTGTGGTAGGCCTAACCAGGCCAAAATGGGCTTATACATGTCCTGGCTTGCCCAGACATGTTTTTCTTCTCTCCCTCCTTCTGCTATGGGGAGAAACAACCGCAGGAAAGAGGACAAAGAACCTGGAGCCAAGAACCTGAGAACTCTGGCTTGCCCAGACTCATTTACATCCTTTGGAAACAAGGTACACAGGCTCAGCTTGACTATGCCTTATGCAAGGCCTATGTTCTGCTCTAAAAAGGGTAAAGCAAGCCTCTGACTTCACAAGACTGCACTTCACAAGACATCCTGCCTACACCTTAAAGTCTCCTGCCAAGACAGGAAGTCCTGGAGATACACAGATCAATCCAGAGGAGATCAGGACCAGGTCAGAGATTGTCTGTCTCCTTTCCCCAGCACCCTGAAGTCTGCAAAGAATCAGAAGTCTCAGCAGATGACAAGATGGTAACAGAATTCCCTGAAAGCATTTGGGTACTGTCTGGAGCTGTAGCTAGCCCTGCAAGTTGGGAGATTAATATTTGTGAGTAAATACTTAAAGCCTCTCGTAATTCACCATTGCCTTCTGCCATAAGCAGAAAGGAGCT